>CATIWM010016439.1:0-24042 GCA_949671775.1 Mallotus repandus | reverse complement strand
TCATCTGTATATTTTACCAATATTTATATTTATTGTTTATCGTTTTTGTGTTCTTTTATTTTCTATTTTATTCTTTTCTATTTATCTTGTTTTATTATTTTTATTTTTTTATATTTGATCCTGATTTAATTTAATTTTTATTTTTATTTTATTTAGTCACTAATCTTTATTTATTTTATTTTATGTTTAATATATGAATGGGGTGACATGAATTCACTATGGAGAACAAAATCTATAGAAAACCATGAAAATCTATGTAATGCCATAAATTGTTCTTAGGTTTTTTATTTGTGTTATTTTATTTTGGTTTTGGATTTGTATTTTAATTTATTTTAATTTTCCAATTGTAACGTTGTAATAGCCTCGATAGTGAGAAATAGTGAAATTTTTTATTTTTCTGCATTTAAAATCAATTAGTTAAT
Organism: Mallotus repandus; assembly: GCA_949671775.1. NCBI lineage: Eukaryota > Viridiplantae > Streptophyta > Magnoliopsida > Malpighiales > Euphorbiaceae > Mallotus > Mallotus repandus. Next base: position 23,620 of record CATIWM010016439.1, on the reverse strand, counting down.
TATGTTCACTTGGTAAATTTTAATTAAAATCAATGGGACAGTAGTTAAGTTTAGGTTCCATGTAATTGAAATCAGGATTAAAACTCACAATATGTATGTTTTTTTAAATTTATTGTTTGTCTTTATTTGTTATTTGGGCTTGTTTGCATGCTTTATTCGTTTTAGGCTCCAAACCCACGTTAGGCGAATTCATTAATAAAATAGGCCTTAAAAATTGGTTTTAGATTTAATTAACTTCAAAATTAACTTAAGCCCACTAGATTAATTTAGACTTTAGACCCATCTTTTAGTTAATTAAAATTAACTTAAACTTAACTCAACCCATTAAAGCATTTTTTATAATTTATAGACTTGAAATCATTTCACTTAATTGAAATTAATTAGAATTAGACCCGCTAATTTATTTATTTATTTATTTTAAATCTAATAAGACTTACGCTCATTTTCTTAGAATTAAAATAAATAAAATTAGATTCATTAATTAATAAATTGTAAGCTCACGTTTAGTTCCATTTCACTTGTAAATAAAAATATATAGACTTAGCTCACTTTAATAAGATCAATGTAGATTAAACTTAGGGACGTTTTGCTTTAAATGAATGCAATTTTTATATACTTTTTCATAATTAGTTGTCTTGGTGCTAGATGGATGTTCAATTAGGGTTTATATGGAATTGCATGTAATTAGAGAATAAGATAATAATTTATAAACTAATGCTAAATGAACACGAGACTGAAAGAATTTGGTATTCCGTTTCCAGAATCTCCTGGTTATGGTTCTAACTTCTTCTAAAGAATCAAGTTACCCCACTTCGATTTATTCCAGTTATTACCCTGGGTGGCAACTCCTCATCTCCATGTCATGTCTTTGTGATATAGTTAGGGTATTCCCTTAAGCCCTAAATTCAAATAGTGTCGCGGTAACTAAAATTTTGGATGCGCGCTAAATTCCACCGTCTACGACACGTGATTTCAATTAAAGCTAAGTGCATGAAATGCTCCAAAGTGATATGATGTGGCAAAGACTATTATAAATGTATATGGCATGTTTACATCCAAATAATTTCTTGCACTTAAATCAAATTATATATAATCAAATGTAATTCTTGACCTTGTCAACCCATATACAGCCTCATCCAATGGGTGGCAACTCATGTAATCAAATGTAATTCTTGACCTTGTAATAATGGATGTCATTATTTTTTATGAGTTTAAATTTTCTTTAAACTGACATTCAACGAGTTGTAGTAGTTATTTTTTTGCCATTAACGAGTTGTAGTAACACGCTATCTTAGAGGTTGTTAGAATTAAATGGGCCTAAAATAAAAATTAAATTTAATATTAGATTAAAATAAAAATTGATAAGTGATATAGATTAAACTGGTAAAGCCGAGGGGTGAAAGTATGCATTCGGTGAAATTTAAATTATGCTTTATTGGTTGTATTTTTATTTTTCTTTTTCTTTTTCTTTTTTTATTACTTTGAAATTCTCCCCAAGGACCATAACAAATTGATAAATGGACTTATACAAACCAATCAAACAAGGACAATTATGTCATTTGATAAAAGAGATAAAAGTCATCCTATGTGTCAACGAATGGCAAAGCCATGTCACCATTATCTTATGCCAAATGGAAGGTCCAAAGCTCTGACCGTAGCTCTCTACTCCTTACCTCTAAACACCACCACAAAAACCACACTTTATCCAAACAAGCCAAATCCAGTGATCAACCAACCCACCATATTATCCTACACCCTTCAGTATCAGCTAGTTAATAGTGTCAGAAGCCAACAGTCAATACAAATAACTAATCTTAATGGCAAAAAAACTATTGTATAAATTGTGTGCATTTGCATAGTATAATCTATCACATTCTGTTACCTGCACTACCAGAAATTTAAAAAAGGTTGTGTTACAGTGCTTGCTAGCAGCGTACATACCAGCAATTTTTGCTTGAACTTTTTGTGTATTTTGGCCTTTAAGCTGCTATGGCAAAACCTGTTCAAATTGAAGTTTGGAACCCAAATGGCAAATATAGAGTTGTTAGCACTAAACCCATGCCTGGAACTCGCTGGATCAATCTCTTGATTGAGCAAGATTGCAGGGTTGAGGTACACATTTCTTGTTCTTTGTAAAAGCTCTCTTCTTTCTTGAATTGCTTAAGTTGATTTTTTTTTTTTTTTTGGTTCAATTAGATATGCACACAGAAGAAAACTATACTGTCAGTTGAGGATATTATTGCTTTAATTGGAGATAAGTGTGATGGAGTAATTGGTCAGGTAATTTATTTTCTTTATGTTTATGGATTTGGTTTAGGGAAAAAAATTGTTTTATGGGTGTTGTTAAAGTAAGATTTTTGGGTTTCTGTGTTTATAATTCAGTTGACAGAAGACTGGGGAGAGACTTTGTTTGCAGCTTTAAGCAGAGCAGGAGGGATGGCTTTTAGTAACATGGCAGTTGGGTACAACAATGTTGATGTTAATGCTGCTAATAAGTATGGTGTTGCTGTTGGAAACACGCCTGTAAGTTCAATACTTTTGGGACTGTGTTGTACATAATTTTTGTGGTTTGATTACATGTTAAGCCAATGTTACAAGTCGAACTTGATTATGTACTTAAAAATAGTTGTGTTCCAATGATGTTTTTAGAGTAATATTTCAGAATTGGCTAGTGAGCTATTGATGCACAGAATTAATGATGGTATTTGGCTCCGGGTTTTTTTAATTACTAAATTAATTAATTTGGTCATATGCAAAGTACAAGCAATTTTCGAGTTCTCTATTCAACTTGTGACATTCAGTTTCATTTCAATTGTCTCGTTACATAATCATAACATATTGCAAACATAGTTTAGATAGCGTGAAATGTGTTTCCTCATATTATACTACACTGAATTCAATTACTATACGAAGCACCTAGTTATCTGCATAAAATAATTGTACATAATATCTAGTTTTTTTTTTTTTTTTTGCGAAAATTAATATAGTGAGATTTCGCTATTTCTACTTTGCTTAGGGAGTTCTTACAGAGACAACTGCAGAGTTGGCAGCTTCACTTTCATTATCAGCAGCAAGAAGAATAGTTGAAGCTGACGAGTTCATGAGAGCAGGCTTATATGATGGATGGCTTCCTCATTTGTATGATTCAAATTAGTAATTATATCCAAATATGTATTGGGTGTGAAATGCTTTGGATGAATGCAATTGCTTAACTTGGCTTCTTTGCTGTTCTAGATTCGTGGGCAACTTGCTCAAAGGACAGACTGTTGGTGTCATTGGAGCTGGCCGTATTGGCTCTGCTTATGCTAGAATGATGGTAATCTGTTCAAAAATGAACTTTGAGATGTCTTACTGCTTGGGTATTTCTCACGTTCACTAAATTAATTGGTTTTATTTGTGTCGTGCCAGGTTGAAGGGTTCAAAATGAATCTAATTTACTTTGATCTGTACCAAGCGACACGTCTAGAGAAGTTCATTACAGGCATGCTGCTGCCACGCTTAGAAATTAATAGCTTCGAACTCTTTATTTTTTCATAACAACGTACTTTCTAATTGCAGCATATGGTGCATTCTTGCAAGCCAATGGAGAGCAGCCAGTTACTTGGAAAAGAGCATCCAGCATGGATGAGGTGCTTCGTGAGGCAGATGTGGTGAGACTCCTTTGCTGAGAACTTGATACGCCCTTTCATTTTTAAGGCTTAAATTAGATTTTCTGGTTGAAAAATGCATAATTGCCACTGATGTTGCTTGTAGATAAGTCTTCACCCGATCTTGGATAAGACCACTTATCATTTGATCAACAAAGAAAGGCTTGCAACAATGAAGAAGGTAAAATTTTAAATGATACCAATAAAGAGGTATTTGACAGGGCAGATTTTAGTGCTAAGCATATTTCAACCTGTCTTTATAGGAGGCAATTCTTGTAAACTGTAGTAGGGGTCCTGTGATTGATGAAGTTGCTCTCGTAGAACATCTGAAACAAAATCCTATGTTTCGAGTTGGTCTCGATGTCTTCGAGGTAAATGTACCTTTTCTCTTGCAAAGTCATAAAATTGGCTCCAAAACCACCAACCCAAGTTCGTGTATATCATCGGGTTCTTTGTATTAGGATGAACCTTTCATGAAGCCTGGGCTTGCCGAAATGAAGAATGCCATTGTAGTACCCCACATTGCTTCTGCTTCCAAGGTACATTCAATTTGTTCATTGAAAGAAATGGTAACATATAGAATATTTTGGCTTCTCAGCCCCGCTAACCAGAATACATGAAAATGTGCTGCTTTATGGCATTTGTAGTGGACTCGCGAAGGAATGGCAACTCTAGCAGCTCTGAATGTTCTGGTATGTCAAGTTCTTGAATGTATTGTACTCGTAAGTGAACTAGTTATTAACTCAACACAACTGGACTTCAAGTTAAATTCATCTGATATTGCAGGGAAAGATTAAAGGATACCCAATATGGGGCAACCCAAATCAAGTAGAACCATTCATGAACGAGAATGCACCTCCGCCAGCTGCATGTCCAAGCATTGTCAATGCAAAACCCTTAGGTAAATTTTTGGTGCCTTTGAAATGTTTCTGTTACCTCTTATCTATCATTTAGTCATCTCTCTTAAGCATTGATTTGTATCTTGCTTTTGTCACAGGTTTACCTGTTTCAAAACTATAAAGCTTGAAAGTATGATCAAAGTAAGGGGCCTTAAAGTTCATACCAATGCATCTGAGTACTATTTGGGCTATATGTTCAAGTGAGATCTCACCTGGGTACTTATAAAAAGTACTAACAGCCATGTAGAAATTAAAAACAAGGAAGAATAATGTCAGCATGAATGTAATGTTTTTGCTTTATGATGTTGAAATTACTGGCTCCAAATTCTTAAGGGCTTATCTATGTGGTCTTATATACTTTCCCTTTTAATCTTTTTATTTTTTGGATTTAAACTTGAGTTTAAAGAAACAAGGTTTGATTGTATGTTGGTAATAATATCAGTTCTAGAGAACAAGATAATCAACCGTAAATGTTACTGGACGTTATACCGTGGGTGCTATACCTTGCAATTTTTGGACTTAAGTAGACAACTCCACTAGTGAATGAGTGATTGATCATGTTCTGTATACATATATTTTTTTGAGAGTGTGTTGTTGTATTGCTAGCTTGCCCCTATACCACTCAACTATTAGTTGTCAGCCATAATAAAAAGAAAGTACATATAGATGTGTAACACTACAAATTATAAGTTTCACCCGTGAAATCCCCAGAAAAATATATATATCGGGATTGCCACAGAAGTTCCAGTTCCTCCCCCCCCCCCCGGCGTAGGTCTCATCGGCTCATGTTTTGTACGTGAGTGTTGACATTTATCTGTAATTTTGGAACTGTTAATCTGTATTTGAGTATTGACATTTATCTCACTTATTTCACCATACATATATTAAAATTGCGAGTGAATCAGGTCTTCCTAGACGTGCTTAGCATAGATCTCAAGATATAGATGAAGGTTTTTTATGCGAGTGTGATATTATCTAGAAAAAATAGTTACGTTTTATAGACCCTTATATCTCGAGTTAAAGATACACTACTTAAAAATTGATTGAACGCTTCAATTGATCCATTTTGAAAGCATTTCCTTCCATGAAGTTGAGTACAAGTACACATGATTGCACAGAGAATTGACGAAAAACATTGTGATGCAGAAAGCCTTGAGAGCCTCATTTGAATCACTCTTTCAGAAGGACCATAACCTTGTTTTGCTCGAATACCAACTGCATCGATGGCCTTGACAGGGTGATGATTCTGACATCACCGCATGATTCATACTTCATGCTTCAACCCTGTTTTATTTTATTGCCTTGGCACTTGAAAATATAGACCTGAAGATCACAAACATATTTTAGGACTTTCTTTGGAAAAGAGAGAGCATGTACTGTGTTTAGCTTAAGCAAGCTCCAAATTTTTTACCAGTGCAAAAGCACTTGCGCAACAATATCATCTGTGCACGAAGCATGAGACGATCCAGTGAATCTGTTGATCAGAAAGCAATATGGTGTTTATTGTCTGTAGCCTTCAACTTGAGTACCGAGTAAAAAAAAAAAAAACTGCTACAAGTCAGTTCTTGAGACTTACAATGTTGTTTTCAGGACTCTTCCAGTAAAATCCCTGAATGGCAATAATAGCTATGTTCGAAGCAACTAGAACAAAGATACTCAAGGAGTGTTTTCCCATCCACTCCAATGGAGATGTCACAAATTTGTAACCATATACATCTACCTATAGCAGAGATCATAAAAAAGAAGAAAAGTGTCAAATAGCAAGAAATAGTTATAGTGCTGATACTACATATGCTGACTTAGAAGTAAGTAGAGAATGCGGGTTAATTGCACAACACATTACCAAACTTTACATTAAATTTCTTCCATAATGTTTTTGGTTATAAAACATTAATTATAATTACATAGCAAAGTCACCCAAAATAATTCTAACTAATAGATGACATGGCAATGGAAAATGATAATTTTTATTGGGTTAGATTATGTGGCAACTTCAATGTGTCACTCTATCTAAATTAGCCGAAATTATTAGGTGATTTCCCTGTATAATTAAAATCAATGTTTGTAACAAAAATATACAAATTAAGTTATGGAAACAAAATGAAATTCAATATAAAGTTTGGTAACTTCTGGTACAATTTAGTAAGTGAATGCATATAATGGCCACACGAAAGGATAACTGGATTTGAGGGATTGTAGATGATGGGTTTTGAGGCTATGATTCAGAATGATACAAAAGAGTACTTTTGTTTAGCTCTAAATGGTAAAAATTGATTCATAAAACTCACCAACAAGTATAAAGCACAAAATGTGATTCCTGCCAGAGCAGAAGTAATCAGCATATAACTAATTGTATAGAGAGCTTTATTCACAGGGATGCCTACAAGAAGAAACAACACAGGTCTAAGCTTCAGCAGCGTGATATAAAAGATAATAGATAGAGTAGACTATGAAAGATGGAATGTTTCCAGTTCTGGACAAAATTTAAGTTTGCAATAGCATTATAGGTCTATATATTGTTGTTGTCTTCACAACTATAGTGTCTAAATCTAAATTAAACACAAATTATGAGAAAATTAAGATCATACCTGTGAAAGCAAGGACTGAACCAAGAAGAAGAAGTGAGACTGAGAATAAAGACCAGCTTTCAATCCGTCCCTTGTGGTCCTGAAAACATTTGTACAATACAAATGTGATTGACAGTAAATGAGAAAAGTGTCAATCGTTCTTGAACATTTAAACATAGGAGATACTCGAGAAGAAAAAAAAAACCGTAGATTGATAAAGGAGATGGTGAAAAATGCACATTTGTATCACCTGTATGTGAGCAAGAATATGACCGCACTGAAGTCCAATTATGCAGGTTACTGCTGCTGTTAAGGAGCTGTGATCACAAAGTTGAATGTGAACAAATCATCAAATTATAAGAAGCAGGTCAGAGAATAGTATGATCATGCATAAATGAAGATTCATTCTGGTAAGATACAATAAAATACTACTAATGTCAATGAAGTGAGACACAGTATGTTCCACATTTACTATGCAAAATTAGCAAAGATGTTGAAATAAACCTGTTATTCAAGATAGTCAGGAAGAAGCTATTTTGTTGCCACAGTTCAATCATTGGAAAAAAGTTAGCAAATTGGGTGAACATTTTTCATAAAAGGTAGGAATGTTCTGTCGCTCATTTTTTCCAGTTCATAAGGTAGACACTATTTCGAAAGGTAAATAAATGCCTAAAACTGGTTCAGCTATCTGTAGGTCATGGCAAAGCTGGCTTATGCATGAAATACTGCAAAAATTATGCACCCAACTAGAAGTGTTGCAGTTTAAGTATGAAATATAGGTGTGCCAGACAGCATATTCAGGAATTGCCACCAAGATAGTAGAGCAAAAAAGAGGTTTAATTGCCACCTTAGAAGACCTTCAGGATCGAAAGGAGCATGGCACCATGAAGGTGAGCTCTCTGAAACTTTGCCATTTGTCATATTACATTCCTGTGAATTGAACTCTTTATCAGGAATCAGAATACTATATATTGAGAAAAAGACTAGAATGAAATATTTTGAATACCTTCAGGTTTCTGTGGACAGGTTTTGTATAAAGGTGATCAATACCAAGGACATAGCGATCAATCATTCCAGCTGAATTACATGCAGGCCCAAGATCACCCCTCACAGAACATTTGACCTGTGATCAGAAGCACACAATCCCATGAAATAGATGTCCCGTATAGATAAGCTTTAGTAATAGCTATTAACTCAAATAAGTTCAATACAGCAATGATTTCTGAAATTGTAGTTATGGGTTCTGGAATGACACAGACACCTCTCCTATTGAATAAGGTTCTAGTGTAAAGGGTTTCAGCGAGATCTTACAATATAAACATGGCTTCCGTTGACTGGAAGCACAGAAGAAGCTGTGTTGATTACTTCAAATTGCCAATCCGGAACGTATAGACCATACAGTAATCCCAGGTATATCGCAGACAATGTAAGGGCCAACACCCTGGAAGACAGAATTTCATCAATAAAATGAGAAGAGGACACAACATGTTGGTTATAACAAATGCAATCCAAGAAGCTTTTACTCAGCTTTTTACTTAGTTCTATCAAGCCATTATTTATCAAAGTCCTGCTAATTAGGCCATCTCTATGAGAAAGAAATAAGTGAGAGTTGTTACTTAGTCCATTTTCAACAAATAGAATCAACTCTTGAAGTCAATATCAGTGTCGATGTGTCTTTGCAGTTGAAATCAATATTGGTACAGGATATGAATTGTGCTTGAACTTCAATAAAGTGAAGAAGAAGAACAATGTCAATTACAAAAACCTTACCAATGCCAATAATAATTCTTGAAAAAACCAACTGCCCTCTGGCTTTGCGTTCGATATGAAAGCCAGATCTCACATAAGGCCGCAACAATGTATCCAATAGATATTCTCTGGCTTGAAAGACAACAAAAGCAAGTTTAACAGTCCGTATCTATGATGTAAAAGCATGTTTATATTATCACTAGTGCTGGCCTTCGTTAAAATGAGAAATGTGGGAAAGGAGCAGTGTGTTTTGTGATGAACCATGTACTAATATATGTTCATTCATAGAAAGAGAGAATACACAGGCCATTGATACTTTCAAGAGTTCATTATATGAAAAAATTAGAGTACCTGCAGAATGCCAAGCCAACGTATTTTTTCAATGTCAACACCATAGGTCAAGGAATTAATTCCATGGAAATAACCACCTGAAACAAAAATGAACCTTAAGTATTCTGTTAAACAAGGATGTTGTACTCGACTAGTCCTTGAAGAATAAAACAATGATTTCATTGCAAGTCCTTGACAATGTTACCTTGAAGAAAAACACCAAGGAAAAATAGTTTAGCAGCCCTAAGCACTGCTTTCCATGTTGCATCTACTTTGTTTGGTACTTTCTGAAAATGGGTATGAGGAAAACACAGCTTTCAATTAAAAATGCCCTAATCAAATGAATTTAACATGTGATGAAACAAAACAGAATTCACCACCAAATCACAAGCTGATAATCAATGCAAGTAAAGCAACCAACTCTGCTCTTAAAAAAAATGGAAGAAATTTATAACAAGTAGCTACCTTGTAGACAAGTGCAAGAGAAACTCCAGCTATGAAAAGAAAAAATGGCATGACAAAATCTGCCAAGCGAAGGCCGTTCCACGGAGAATGAGCAATAATTGGAAAAACGGAGCCTCCATAATCAACAAGCATCATAAGCTGAAATCACCAAATACAGAAACACAATTTTTACTAGCGATATATATGCATGGATTTATTTATGCAAATGAAATTGATTAATTTAAAGAAAACAGATATAAACAGAAAAAAATTAGCAGATGAGAACTTTTCCATTTCAAGAAAACAAGAAACATATACGTATACATATAGTCAACGACTAGTATTCAAGAAAAAGATTGAGAAACAAGCAAAAGGGTATATCAAGAAACAAAAACAAAGTAGCAAAAAGCTTAATTCAGAAGGAGAAATCTTCAAGATCGAAAAAGAGGAGCTTACAAAGACGCAGAGACCACGAAAGACATCAAGAGAAGAGACACGTGGGGACTTAGTATTGGAAAGAGAAGGGTGTTGAGGAGCCAGTAAAGGCTCAAAGTCTGCCATTTAATAAGAAGAAGTAAAAGAGAAGCTCTCTTACTGATGGAAATGGCTTTTTCTTGTGCAGAAAAGAAGAGGGAGAAGAAGACGACGACGAAGGAAAGCGGCTGCCTGTCTGCCTGCCTGCCTTTTGTTTCTTTCAAATTGATTCGCTGAGTGTGTTTGTTTACTTGGGCCAAAAAAAAAAAAAAAAAAAAAGACAGTTTGAAATGTAGCTACCAAACTACCAAACCTTCAGTAGGGCAATAGCCTCTCTGAGTGTGTTTGTTTATTGGTCAGTCTCAGTTGGGCAATAGCCTCTCTCCTCTTCAGTTCAGATTTTGGTTGGGTTTCTTTTAAATTTTCTAAAAATAAAATAAATTTTAATTCAATTCCATTTTTTAAATAAATAAAAACACTCAATTGACCAATAAAGTCCATTTTCACTGTTGTGAGGCCTACCACTACCAGTACGTCAAAGAACGAACTGAAATTAATACAATAGTCTTTTTTTTTTTTTTTTTTAAAAAGAATTTTAAATTATTCAAGTAATGAATTACATTATAACAAGTCTGATTCCACGTAATGCGCAAACTTAAAAATAAAATAATTTAAATAAATTAATAATTAAATAAATTAAAAATAAAATATATTTTTTTAATTTTATTTTTTTAATTTTTTTATCATAATTTTTTAGTTATAATAAAATTTATTTTTAAAATTATTAAATTAGTTTTTTTAAAATAAAAAGTTAACAAATTAGTATTGAAATATATATAATAGTGCTTTAGTTAAAAAATAATATTAAGTAATTACTATAATTTTTTTAATATTTTAATGGTTTAAAAAAAATATTTTGAGTGATTTAAGGTAGAAAAATAATAGTGATACGAAATATATATATAATTTTAGAATTTGAGTAGTATTAAAATATGTATAATAGTATTTTAGTTAAAAAATAATGCTAAATAACTATTAAAAATGTTTTATTTTTAATAAAAAATTAAAATTTTTAATAGTTTAACACATTAATTTTTTAAGTGAATACTTCAAATACGAAAATGAACACTTGTCAAATTTTTGACTTAATAATTTTATAACTCATAATTTAATATATATATATATATAGATTAACTAATTTTATAAATTAAAAAAATATAGAGTTCATAAATAACACTGATTATACATTTAAAATAACTACTAAAATTAACTAATTGATTGGATGAAATTTAATAATTTACAATCTTTTATTATTTTAATTTAAGAAAAATTAATTAAAAAAGGTAAAACGTGTGGAATATTGAGATTAGAGATTAGAGATAATTAAAAATAGGGTAAATTTTTATTTGTCTCCTGTATTTTGATCTAATATACTATTTCATCCTGATAAAATATATATTTATCTCTGACATTTGTAACAGTTAACACTCAGTAGTCCTCTATCATGAATAAAATAGTATACAAATTTATAAATATTAAAAATAAATTAATATTTTTTTAAATATAAAAAATGAAACAATATATTAGACTAAAACAGATAGGATAATTTACCCTTAAAAATATAACATGAGATGGAATAGACAATGATTCTTTAAAAAGGGCATATGCTTTGGAATTTTTGAGTGGAGGGGAAAAGCACAACTACACAAATTATAACAAACAACTAGATGCCTTCCATCTTTTATTGTTCTTGCTTTTCTTTCTCTTTAAGCTTACATTACACTTCAACAACCACTGCCATTCTTGAATCAGCCGATTCGTTCAAAATCAACAGAAAAAATATTATATCTCAAATATTTTTAATATATTTTTTTGTGTATTTATTTTAAAAAAATTATGAACAAAAGTTAATTGCTTTTCAGAAAAATGACTTTTTATTAAATAAAAAAAATATTAAAAAATAAATTACAAATTATAAATAAATATGAACTAATATAAAACGATTAGACAACTAACTTCAGCCATCTCCAATCAATGTTAACCACCGCTCATCCGCAAATGGAAAATTTTTAATTTTATTTTTTAAAATTTAACTCATAATATGAACAAATAAAAAAATGTAATATTTGAATAAATTAAATATTCAACAAAATTATTTTAATTAAAAAATAATAAATTCCAATATTGAAAACTAAACGTAGGAAATATTTAATAATAATAATAATAACAACAAGAAGAATAATAAGACTGGTCACAGGTCTGTTTAGGTACGTAATCTGACCAAAATTATTTCGATCAAAATTATGATCGAAACTTATTCGAACCGGTCCGAAATTGGATGAGGTGCCAGTTTCATTCTCCATGAAACCAAAACTGGTGGTTTCGATTTTTTATCAGATGATTCCAGTTCAAAACTGAAAATTAAAAAAATTAACTTGTTGAATTGAATGAATTGTATGAACCGAATCGAACTAGACCTATCGAACTAGAACCAATCTTGAACTGAAGTGAAACCAATTCTAGTTCAGTTCCACTAAATGGAACCATGAACCAATGGTTCATGAACTAGAATTGTCAGTTCAAGCCACCCTTAATAATACAACTTAAATTTTTAAAATTTTCTAATGACTATGATGTGTTTGTTTTAGCTGATGGGATGCAGTTGTTAAGTGTTCAGTTCCCAATAGTTGTAAAAATCCATTTGGTTAAATTTTTTTTAAAAAAATTGCTAGTAGCTGTTAGATTCTCAAACTGTACTAATTTATATAACTCAAATTTGAAACTTTTCACCAACGGTTCTTCTTTTAAAAATTATATTTACTATCTTACCTTTACTCTTTTAACTTTAACTAATTATCATACTTAATTAATTATTATTTGAATAATTATTAAAAATATTAATATTATAGTTATTAAATTATTAACCACACAAATAAAAATATTAAAAATTATATTAATAAAAAATTTTACAATTGATTATTTTTAATATTAATAATAGTAATAATGTTAGTATTTTATTTAAAACAGATTGTCTAATACAAGTAGATATATTATTTTTTGAAATTATATATATATATACTGTCTATATATATAATTAAATACATTATCAATAATCATTATTATAATTTTACCAAATACTTAGTATCAGTAAATATTTAGTGGTGGTTAATTATTAGTTACCAGCTATCAGCTGTATAACCAAACATGGCCCTGCAAACCTAACCAGGTTCTAGATGACCGGTAACTGCAATTCCTACTTAAGCCCGGAAAAGCAAAATCACGACTCTACCTTTCTAATTTCTCAAGGAAAAAAAAATGTATAATTTTGATTTTTATGGTTTCATATCATGATAAAATTAGTTGTGTGATTATGTTTGTAATATTCGAATATTGTATTTTGTAATTTCATATTCTATTAAATAATATCATAATTATTTAATGTGAATATATTAATATACTATTAAATTTTAATAATAAAATTATTTTATATAATTTATAAGTAATCAATTTAATTAATTGGTTATTTTTAAAGTATTATGAATTTATTTTAAATTTTTTTTCTTTTTATTTATAATAAAATAAAAAAATCTAAATTTAATTTATCATTTTATTATCAATTTATTATAATTAATTGGATATTATATCACTCAATAAATTTACATTTTCTTTTAACATAGATTTTTAACAATATTGTTTGAAATAATTTTTAAAACAATAAGGTATCACCACAACATGTTAGTTCTCTCACAAGTCAAAACTATAGTGCTAAAAATGGTACTTTTGTCTTTTTAATTATTATTTATTTTTATATATAAATTATTTTTTAGTAATTATTTAATTACTAGAATTCCGATTAATCTAAAAGTGTGTTGAGTAGACCTCATAAGAGAAGAAAAACTCCCTCGAAATTTATTTTTTCATGTATAAACTCTGAATTTAATATTTCTCTTAATTTTTCTTTTGTCTATACTATTCATGATATTTAGAATATATTAAATTTTAATTAATCTAGTTTGACATGAATATGATTATAAAATAGCAAAAATCTCTCGATAGTCTATTTAAGTAATTTAACTCATGGGTAATTCTTTCAGAGACAAATTAAATTTCGCCTCTCAAAAAATATGAGAAATTAATAATATATCTATATATTAAATTAGTTGATATCAACACCCTAACAAATTGTTTTGCTGCTACTTATCTGTCACTTGCAAAGCAGCTAAACGAATTCTTATATTACTGGAGATGGATGTTGCTCTGAGTTAATTTTGATTGCAGAATATGAGGTGCACACACGTGTGCTTGTGTGTATATATATATATATTACTTTCTTGTTTTTTTCAATTAATAAGTAAGAATTATATTTGCAATTAAGAATAATGCAAACTATTATCAATTAAAACAGGTGAATTAATGTTTTGTGTTGTCTACATTATGATCAGAAGAAAAATTATACATTTGTAACTTAAAAAAAGAGCTAAACTATTAATAGTCCTAAACTCTGGTAGCATATATTATCGGGTTGGAAACTGAAATTATACTTTTTTTTTAGTGTAATTATAAATAAATAAAAACTTTACATAAAATATAAGATTGTTGCTACTTGGATAGAAAAATATTTTAAAAGAACTAATGATACTCTACATAAAATATAATTAACAATTGTAGGTGGATTGCAATATTTTTGGTGTGGATCAGCGATATTTAGAGGTTATTAGACTCTAACTAATTCGATTAGATCTAGGTGAGATCATAAAGACGACAAAAATCTCATAATAACTATTTAACGTGACTGCATACACTAGAATTCAAACTCAAGACCTAACTTAAGCGTAATAGCGTAAAAAGATGAGAAATTTTCTATTTATGTTTAAAATATATTTACTTAAATACGAACGAAATGCATGCAACACACACACTATATATATATATACCCGTTTCCGTATCTTTTAGCTTTCCCTCAAAACAAACTAAAATGGTTTCATAAAAGCTGCAGTTAATTGATTGATTTCTTTTTTGTTTTTTCTCTAACAAGAACAAAATTAGTTCCAAGTTATTTAACCTAATATTTTTCCTGCATTTTCTCACAGCAGAAATAAAAAAACAACAAGAAACAAGCAAAAGAACAAGAAACAGATACGTAAAACGGATATAATTAATATAAATATATAAGTAAAAGAAGAGATGAGGAAGCTCACAAAAATGCAGAGGCCACGAAAGACATCGAGAGAAGCGACACGGCGACCGGTAATTCTTCTTTTTGAGGTGGTGATATTTGGATGTTGATCATCAACATGCAATATTTGATCATAACCTGCAGATACTGTCATTATAGTGAAGCTTGATATGTGAATCAAGATGAATGGAAATCCTTTTTTTTTTTGGTATATATGTATATTTACGGCTTTTTGTTAGAGGCAAGGGACAGGTAGAACACAGAACACAGAAACATGTTTGGTGGGGAGTGAATTGTGTCCTTAAATAGGTGAAGGATTAGAAGAAGATAGAAGTAGAGTTTGTATGGATGTAGGAAGATAGGACATTCATACGTCTGTGCCACTACTCCATTGTGGGTTGTCGTGGGGTGGACAAGTACCTACGTTACTGACCATAATTGGGTAAGCAAATCCAGCAAGTTTGCTTCTTTTTCTTTTCTTTTCTTTTATACATTATTATTTATTATCATCTTGTATAAAAAAATTATGAAGCTGCGCATGCCTTTGTGTGCGCTGAATATTTATTATTTTTTATTATCCAGTCGACTTTAAAATTGTGAGATCTTAAATTTGAATTGACATTATATATTTTATTAAAAAATATTTATTTATTTAAAATATAAATATTTTACACTAACTAAAATATAATACATATATCAAATAATTAATGCTAGTTGAATATGTTTATATATTAAACTCTATAATATTAGGTTAGATTTATCTCATTTGACAGTCTTTTAGAAAGTATAGTGTTAAAACTAAAAAGAGATGAGCTCATGATTTTAAAAATAAATAAATAATTTATTGATTATTATTTTATTAAAATTACTATTTGAATTATTTATTTATATTTTAATTAAATAAAATATATGTTAATTTGTAGTTGTCGTATCCCGTGCATCCACAACTGGTAAGGATATTAAATTTATATAAGTAAAAAAAATTTCGTATTATTAATTTAGAAAAATATGAAAATATTCACTTTTACTATAGAAATTGGTTTTTTTTTTTTTTCAAATATCAATATTATTTCATTTTATAATTTTATTAAAATCAACCAATGCAACCTAATGTATAACGATAAAAGTTTACTTCGAAACAATCTCGTTATATTAATTTAATATAATAAATACTATTTTTTTTGAAAAAAAAGGTCTGTCTTCTTATGGAATTCATTTTTTTATTTTCTTTCATCTATAGGGATCTGAACGTACTAGAGGTTCATAATTAGTCTATGCAATGTTATACATAATTTAAGTTTTTTTCCTTTTTTTCTTAAACTCTATAATATTTATTTTTTCAAAATTAAATTTGTATTACAAATTAATATTACATCACATTTGCCGGTGAAAAAATAGTCAAGTGATAACTCATCTCCAAGAGCATCATAAAGTGCATGACTCAAATCATATCGCCGTCAATTTAAAAAGAAAAAACTGCTCCTATTGTGCAATCCATTAATATTTAGATCATATAACCTTCTCATTTAAAAAAAAAATATCACATCACATTTTCATTTGCAATAAAATGTTATTTGACGCATGTTTCTTGTTAATATAGCACAAAACCGGAGCCGATTTTTTTTTAAATATTAAGATAATTAAATTTTTATTAAAAAAATTGAACATTTAAAATCAAGCACTAAAAAATCTCAAGATAGTTAAGATTTCAGTTCTCTTTATTTTTACATAAAGGTTCAACCACCAAGTTTAAACATGAAGGCATAGACTCTCTATTGACATATGGAAAATTTCTATTCAAGACGTAGCTGAAAAGCATTCATAAGTATCAATCTCTTTCTTCATTCTTGTGGTTTACCTCATTTTTCCTTTTTTTTTGTTCCCTTTAAATATAACAAAATCGATAAATAGGTAGATATATATGTAGAGATGATTATGATAAATACAGTATAAAAAAGATAGAATTTCGTTCAACTTTACTGAAGTAAATTTTACAATATATATATATATTAAAGTGAGCTATAAATATCAATTTTTTTTTCATGCCACAAGGTTATTAATTACATTTTCAAAAAGACATTTAGTCAATAAACTTTAATTTCAAATAAATTTGGTTTGTTAAAAACAATAAATTTTAGGAACGTTAAACTAATGAGCCTCATTTTTACTTTTTGGGTGAGGTTTGTTCAATTATGCTACTAAGTCTCTATATTTTCAGCAATTATTATAGCAATTTTTAAATTTTATTAATTAAATTATTACATTTTTACTGTAAAATGGACCAATTAAAAAAATCTAAAAGTTCTATTTGATCTCTAAACTTATAACATAATTTTAAATTCATTTAGTTTTTTAATTAAATTAGTATAGATTTATTTTAATTTATTGTGTTTTTATTACAATAATAAATTTTTAGTTCCTAACATTAAAACAAATTTAAACTACTCCAATTGGAGTATTAATTAATACTATATTAATTAAGATTTATCATATTGATTTGAACTCAATTTTACTAATGTTATTATGCTAATATGACTTATATAATCGGTATTACACTGATTATAATCTATCATACTTGCATGTATTGAATTTCATAATTGGCATCATACCAATATGATTTATATAATTGGCGTTCATCCATTAAAATTTTATGGTCGGCATTGCACCCAAATAGGGTTTGCCATACCAAAATAAATTTTTTAGTAAGATTTGATAATTATAATTGTCAAAGTACTTGTAAACAGTGTGTGTATATACACTAAAATAATTTTAACAAGATTTGATAATTAAATTTGTATCAATCAAATCAAACGATACAGGTATATTTTGATGGCAATAGATTATTTTACAAAATGTGTTGAAGTAGAATTTAACACTCAGTTGAGGGCAAAAGCATGTAGCATGATTTATCAAAAAAAATCTATTGTAGTAGGTATGGTGTCTCTTTTCATACAGTTTCCAACAAGAATCCAATTTTAGGAAGAAGTCAGAGAGCAATTACAGAGATAGAGAGATACAAGGTTGAGTATCACAAGTCTTCTCCTTGAATACTGCAAGCTAATGTTACCATTTGAGACTGTAAATTAGAATGTCAAGAGAATATTGGCTAAAACAATTCTAAATTTCGAACACATCCATCTATTCCTCACAGCTGTTAAGAACTCATTAATAAAGTATTTTTGGTATCATCATTTATAATAAAATAAACTAATTACTCATTTTTTATTAGTATTATATATGAAAAATAAGGCACAAAATAAATTATAAGTCAAAAAATGAAATTATAGGAATAATTTTTGTAGTTTTGTTGAAAAATGATTTAACTAAAACATCATTTAACATCAGCATTTGTAACAACATGACCGAAAAAGTCACAGGCCTAATTAGCCTTTTTACTTACTTTTTCCTTTTTCTTCTAACTACACTTGGCTCCACCACCATCCTCCTCTGACGAGAGTAAAGCAACATTTTGGGTGATCGCAATCCCCCCCAACATGCTAAGCCTTAAAAAGGAAGCAGTAATTCACCCTCGATTTAGTATGAATTGTTGTCATTCAATGGCGCGCTTTGAGTGGGTTTGTTATGGCCGGTTGGATTTTTTTTTTTTTTTCTTTCTGGGATCATTGCATTGCACCATGCTGACTTGCAAGACTCAAATTTTTGGTGTGCATCATGCGTTCTTTTTCATTGTGACAATGGCTTTGCTAGATGTATAGTGTAGTTTCATTTTTTCTTTTTTTTGAGAAAAAGTTTCAATTATTTAATTTATACATGTTTAATTTAACTATCCAGTATTAATTAATCAATTATTATTATTATTAACTTTAGAAGTACGGATATGGACATGGAACAAGGTAATATATATATATATATATATTACATAAAATGTGTATTATTTTCTATTACATAAAGATGATTTGTTAAAAAAATAAAGATAGTGTGATAAAATAGAAACTCCACGAAATTTAAACACTTACTATAATTATTTAATTAATTATCTATCATTGTTATATATAAGGTAAAAATAAAAAGTGGTCAATATGCATTATCTATACAAAAATGGAGCTAAAAAGTATCCTTAAAAAGTGCCCTACCGTGTCCTAAAAGTATATTGCCGTATTCTACACGTGTCCCAGCCATGTTTTTTTCGTGTCCTAAAAATAAAAAATAATAGAATAATAGGATATGTGTCTAGCCGTGTCGGACACGTGTCGGGAGCATGTTGGTGTCCAAAAAGTATCTGATATGAATACTCCACCATATTTAAAGTATCGGTGCTTCATAGTTATTAACTAGTAATTAATCTGGGCTTTGTTCAAATTGTAAACAATATATATTTTTTACAATTATTTAAAGATAATTAATTAAATAATTTTGATAAATTTAAAACTATAAATCAATCAAATAATTTTTAAAGTGAGAACATAATGATTTAACATGATAATTTTATTTGGTTATTTTTTTTATTAAAAGTGTATATATATTTTTAAAATAATAATAATAATTGAATAAATAAAATTAAAAATTAAAAAAGAAAATTATTTTTAAAAATAGAGAAAACTGTGTCATTAGTTGAATAAAAGAGAGATTTTTTTTTTTGAAAAATAAAAAGAAAGATATTTTAGATAAAATATAATATATAATTTTTTTATGGCATAAGAGAGAGATATTTTATATGTAATAAAATTAGAGTGTTTAAGATGGAATAGAAAATGTGTATTTTAAATTAAAATTTTTTTATAATTTTTTAAAAGAAAAATATAAAATTTAATGATTTTATATGCAAAGTTTTATAAGTGAATAGTGAATTATGAGAAGAAACATTTGTCAATTTTGGGTTTAATGATTTTGGAGTTCATCATTTGATATATATATAACCATTAGTTGATAAATATAATTTGATTGGTAAAATTTTATTAATTATTTTTTATATACTAAATATTTATTAGGATATAATTTTTTAATATATTAAATTATACTCTTATTAATGTTTTAGCTAAACATGTAACAATTTATAATACAAACAATATAAATTTTATTCAACTGGTAAATAAAAATTAATCAATAATAAAAATAATTTATAATTGTAAATAAATAGGGAAAAGGTGCATCTGAGCCCCTGATGTTTGGGTTAGGGTTCACTTGGGCCCTAGAAATTTGTTTTGGACCAAAAGATCTCCTAACGTTATCTAAGTCAGCCCAAAACACTCCTTCATTAAACTAACAGACAAAATCTATTTTATTAACGTTAATTTAGGGCGGTAAGAGGTGTTTCCATATTAAAACCTCTGAACTACCTCCATCTTCCTCTGTAAACAAAATCGAATCAAAGAAAATTCTACCTCAGCCAAACCAGATCAAACAAAACCAGATTAATTACTATATAACACAACAAAACCCAATTTTTTTTCTCATCTTCCATCAAAATACATTTTCGTCAAAGAGCACAGAGTTCACTTCTATGGCTCTGTTGCTGCTAGTTCCTACATCTGATGGACTAGAGACAAATGATTGCAGACAAGGACAATGCTCTAATGATTAAATTACAAGGTTCTTGTGTTGAACTCCACTGATTAAATTTACCTCATTGAAGAACTTATCAACCCACTGTCTTATGCTGAAAATTAATCTTTTAACAGCAACAGTCTGCCCATTTTGAAGAGTCCCCACATATATAGAACCACCTCCTCCTTGGCCTATCTTCCTTGATGCATTGAAAAAATCTGTCGCCTTTTCAAGGGTCTCATACTTGAAATTCAGGCTTGATTTATTGAAACTGATTGAAACTTTTTCATGATTGTAATGTTCTAAACAATGCAAGAGCAAAAGCAATAAAAAAAATTAGAACATTTATCCACAGGAGGCGTTTGATGCTAATTCAAGCTTTTATTTCTTCTCAGTGAGTACCTTCTTTATCCTTCGGTAGTCTGATATCGACAGCATAAGCAGCAAAAAGTGATAGCATAAGGACTGTAGCTACTATTAAAGCTATAGCAATTACAACTCCTAAACTAGAAATTCCTTAAAATCATGATTCATAAAAAAGAAACAATTATGTCAATGAAACTGTACAAGAAGATGAAATGAACCCACATAATCAACTACAAGAATTGGAATAAAAATGAAAGATTATGTTTGAAAGACGATAAAGACCTCTTGAGCTTTTAATTTAACATGCCTATTATACAGTACTAGAGGGCAAATTCTCCACTCAGTTGAGCATAATTAATTTAAATCATCAATTAAATCAATCATAGAATAAGCAAACAAATAGCTTAAATTGATCCCACCACTGAATCACCACCACCAACATCACTGCCACTCTTAATTCCTAATCATTAAACCTACAAATCCTAATCAATATACCCAAAAAAACAATCACAAGCCCAATCAATTAAGAAGATGACCTCGCAAAACAGCTTCCTTTCTTCTAAAGAAGATCTCGATGTACTTTGTTGTTGTTGATGTTGAAGTTCTTGCGGAGGCTGTAACGGAAGGAGCCAGGGTGTGTCGTAGGCGAACACCTGCAAGTTTTCTTAGCAGGCTTTCTGACCACCTGATGAGGACGTGAGATGGAGGAGATGGAGCGGTTAGGGGAGATCAGATGGTTAAGGGAGATTTGAACACAGGGAGCGGAGAGGGAGATTCGAACGGAGGGAGTAGAGTGAGTAGTAGTGGTACTGCTTGAATAAGCGACAACAATGGAAGAAGAAGAAGGCCCTTTGGTAGGTGAGTGTAATTTTTTTTTTGAAACAAGCTTGGTTGATTAATTAGTGCAGTGAATGCAATTTTCCAACATTCATGGCGTTAGAAGCGCTTCAGAGATGAATTAAACGGCTTTTCAACGGTGTGAATTAACAGTTAGTTAATGAAGGAGTGTTTTGGGCTGACTTAGATAACGTTAGGAGCCCTTGTGATCCAAAATGAATTTTTGGGACTCAAGTGAACCCTGGCCCAAACATCAGGGGCTCAGATGCACTTTTTCCTCAAATAAATATTATTTATATAAGTTTAATAATATTTAAAAAAATAAACTTACAGTATTAGAATAAATAAATAAAACTAATACTAAATGTCAATAATCATGAATAAGAGCGGCACAAAAAAAATACAAGTGAAATTTTGGATAGTGAAAAATAACAATAATAAAAAAAATTAGATTTTCTCTTTTATGACACATTCTGTCATTCTCTTACTATAAAATATTATTTTTGATTTCTCGAAAAAATGTATTATTTTTGAACTCGTTAAAAAAATATATATAATAGACACAAGAGACAAATATATCTTCACTTGATCATTGAATTTTTTTCACTTTAATCAACGTTTGTCAAATCATGAAAAGTATTATTATTTAAAAAAAAACTCCTATTAGGAGTTTATTGAATAGACTGAAAGAAAAATTTATTATGAAATTCTTAGATTTATTAGATTTATTTTATTGAATTTTTATTTTTTATTGTATTATATTGAACTATATGCTTTTATTTAAGTAGTTATTGAGAATTTTTTTAACAGTTCCAATAGACGGTATTAAATACTAAATATAAAAATAATATCATTAAGAATTTTAATAAAAGTATATAGGCTCAAATAAAAATACAATCAAAAAATAAACTTAATAGAATAAACTCAATAAATTTAGGAACTTTATAATAGATTTTGTCTTATTTTTACATATGCAATACTTAGTATCGTCTATTGAAACTGTTAAAAAAAAAATTTAAATAACTATTTAAATAAAAATATAAAAGATCAATAAAATATAATATTCAGTGGTTTCGTAATAAATTTTGCCTAAACTGACCTATATAACTCTTAATTTATCAACTTCATTTTTTTTATTATTTTTAACAAGTCAATCAATTTAATCCGTACATATTTTCTTTCATTCTATTGAAAACCATTTTGGCATTGGCCTAAAAGAATATATATATATATAGCGAGACAAAAACCTAACTCAATTACCAAAAGGTTACTAATAATTCTTTTATTTTATCAATTATTGCCAAAACCTAACTCAAAGTTATCATAGCTTTAACAAAACCACAAAAGCTAAACAATAGTTAAAATGTGGCTGGAGGAGAAAGAAACTGCAGCACCACACTTAGATAATATATAAATAAACCACATTCCTACAGGACCTTTAACTTAGCGAAAAGCCATGAGCTACTTCATAGTGATTTGCTCACTGAAAAATGGCTCTCCCACTTCTGTAGTCACAAAACTTATTTTAATATTAATTTTTGAAAAAAAAAATTGTTGTGAGCTTGGGCTATGTCATGCCAAGTTAAATAAATTTTCTGTATATTTTTTTTAATAGAGATGTTATAT
>CATIWM010016374.1:0-48703 GCA_949671775.1 Mallotus repandus | reverse complement strand
ATAATAATATTTTTAATCAAATATCAAGGTAAAGTTCAAATTAATCCTCCTTCTATGCTAAAGCTCAATTTAGTCCCTAAGGTTACTCATGTAAACAAGTCAACTAGATTCAATTCATGAAAAATACACCTAGTCAAATGGAATGGTTTAAATTGCTTATGTTCACATAATATTAATTTATGGATGAAAATGGGGATGTTACAATGGCCCATCAGATGAGCTTAATACAACTTTTAAATCTGATGGTGAGGACCATACTTTGAAGAAAAAGAGATAGAGATTTCCTTCTTTCAATGCAGAAAAAGACATGGAAGACCGCACATTTGTTATAGGCTTGTCATTTAGGCACAAAGAGGAGTTTAAAGAAGCTTGTAGACCATGGGGCATCAAGCATAGGTATTAATTGCATTTCCTAATAATTAACTTGATGAAGGTGAGGTGTGAGTGCTACAAAGGCTATGGGTTTTGGATATATGCTTGTAAATATAATAAGCATGATTCAGAGGATAAAACCTTTCACGTTATGATGTTTAATATGAAACACAAATGTGGAAATATTCATTCAAACTTTCATTTACCATCTCAGTGGCTTGCTCAGAAGTATATTGAAGCCTTCAGAGCTGATCAGTCAATGAGTCTGGATGGGTTTATTGAGAGGGTCAAAAAGGATTGTAAGTATACAATTTTTAAAATGAAGGCTTGGAGGGCAAAGGATTTGACTTTGAAGACAATAAATGGGGATGAAAAAAAGCAGTATTCTAAACTACATGAATATAAGCAAGAGCTACTAAGGACTAATCCTGGAAGCGCTGTTGAGTTTAAAGAAGAGAAGGGTGAGTTTCAAGGACTTTATATATGTCTGGCTAGTTTGAAAAATGCATTCCAAGCATGTGCTAGACCATTGGTTTGCTCAGATGGGTGTTGGCTGAAAGGGACTTATGGGGGTTAATGGCTTGCTGCAACCGGAATATACCCAAATGATTGCATGCTACCTGTTGCATAGGTTATGGTGAAGATAGAGAGCTCATATACTTGGACTTGGTTTTTAAAAATGTTAAAAGCGTATCAGAAAATGCAGAATTCTCATCATTGGATGATAATATCTGATAGACAGAAGGTTATATTCTAACCTTAAATTAATTTAATTTTAGTTTTTATATCAAATGATATATTCTGATATAATTAAATCTATATCCACAGGGACTGATAAGAGCAGTAACAGATTTATTTCCAAACTCTGAGCACAGGCTATGTGTCAGGCATATGTAGACAAACTTGAGAGCCAAATTTAAAATTGAGACAAATACTCAGAGAAAGGAATTAAAAGATTGGGTTTGGAATGCTGCTAGAGTAACATATAATGTGAAGTTACAGTACTGGTTGTGTGAAATTGAGAAGAAATACCCTGAAGCAAGAACTTGGCTGAATGATAGACCATGTGAGCAGTGGTCTCGAGCTTGTTTAAGCTCTAATGATGAGTGTGACATTCTCTTAAATCACCTAAGTGAATGCTTTAACAAATACATCTTGGTTGCTCATGAGAAGCCAATTCTAACTATATTAGAGATTATCATATCACAGCTTATGAAGAGGATCAACCAGAAAAATTTGATTGGTCAGAGATTTAAGAGCCAAATCTGTCCTAAAATTAAGAAGAAGTTGCTATTTTCAAAGGGCTTTCGTATAACTATAAAGCAAAATTTTTTGGTTCTCCAAGAGTGCAAGTACTTGGTCTTGAAGGAAAATTTATTGTTGATATGGAGAATCAAGCATGTGCTTGTAGAAGATGGGACCTCACATGTATTCCCTACATGCATGCATGTGCTTGCATTTTTGAAAATAATGAGGATCCTGACTCCTATGTGGATGAATGTTACTCAAAAACAACTTACATGAAGGTGTATAATCATGTCATAAATCCATTAAATGGTCCTAACTAATGGGAGAAAGTCAGAAATCCACAAGGAACTATCATTGCTCCATCACTAGTGAAACAACAAAGAGGAAAAAGGCCAACAATTAGGAGAAAATAGGCTGAGGAGTTAGAAAATAGAGCACAAGAGAAGGCTTCTAAGAAAAAGGTCTAAGCAGAAGCTTAAATTGAATGGATTGTTGACTGTGAAATACAGTGTTTGTGGCCAACTTGGACACAATAAAAGGCACCATGGTTCTAATATAAATTAATTTAAATCTATCACATTGATACACTTTACATTTGTTGTATTTTAATTTACTCATATGCAGTTGTTTTGTTGTCTTTCAGGTAATGGATGGTAGCAGTTCAAGGTGTGCATCAACTAGCTTAATCATAGTACAATGGATGATGGATGTGAGATTATTTTACTAATTTTGTTGAAAATTTGGAGTTATATATGGTGGTATATATTGAAGTGGATTGTAATTGGTTGTGTATGGTAAATTTATTATCGTTCTTCAATTTATAGGGAAGTAGCCAAGTGATTACTCAGGAAGGGCATAGAGAGGCTGAGACATCATCATTCCCATTTGATATGGCTAATGGGAGGACTATGGGTTATTGTACGTTAGAATTTGGTTGCTGATTCAATGTTACATGAATCTCGGGTGTTTGTTGTCTATTTGTTCAAGACTCTCAAAGAAGCACAATCTCTTATAGTGGTTGGACAATTGCTCCAACACCACTGAGGGATGCACCACCACCAGGAGCTGCACCAGTCCCACCTGTGCCTACACCAGTAGCTGTGCCAAGTTCTTCAATACCACCAGCACCTATAAATCCATCTAAAGGATGCAAAAGGGCTAATCTAAGTGGACGAGTTGTGCCTGCAAGATATATGCAGCACTTGAAGAAAACCAAGAAGTAAATGGACACTACTATTCCTTGAAGATGTTATGGTCTTATTTTGTTCAGTTTCAATGCAATTCAATGCAATTCAGTTTCAACACTGAAACAAAATTAGTGTGTCTTCAAACAATATCACTGTTATGTATTAACAAAAGTAGCTTTGGTACTCTAAACTCTGCATATAAAGCAAATACTTGTTTATGGATATTTGTTTCATCCTTCTTATATTACTATTTATTTATGTAGTTGATATGGTACGTCTTAGAGCAATGATATCTATCTATTGATATGGTGATGGAGTTGAATCAGTAACATCATTTACCAATACTTCATTTTTCATTAATATTAACTACCTTTTATACATACATTTTGACATCTGCTTTACTTCACTGCTATGCTATTACTATTTTACTAATCTAACAATTCAGCAAGAGCATTTTCCATCATATTCCTACTCCTAAACACTTCATAATACATACAACACCCAATAATCACAACACAACCTATTTCATTCTTGTTGATGGTGTGTTGAGTCTTTTCACTCTTTCTTCCTCTTTCTCCATCATATTAATCTTGTTCAGCAACCCTATGATGACAACTTTTGCTCTTGGTGGCATAAGAGGATCCACCCACTGGAAAAATTGACATGCCTGATCTTGAATTTCAATTTCAAATATTATATTACAACCCATTTTTTAGATTCAACCATAATACGATTCAAAAATTAAAAATTTCAATCACTATCCATACCTGATACTTTCTATAAGTCAAGAACCTCCTGCCTGGATTGGCATTAGTCCAAGAGGTTCTTATCACTGCTTTCACATCGCAATGGCATCTGGCTATCTCTATTTCCATATCGATCTCGTTGTTTGGGTTCAAAGATTTTTAAGGTTTCAGTAGCTACAAGATGGGAATATTGACTGCTGGTTGGATTTAATCTAGGGTTTCACTATATAAAAGCTTCGATTGATGACTATTGTGGCGGATTATTCTAGGTTTTGATGGATTTTAGCTGCATTTGAAAAATTGGAGAAGAAGATGACATGATGTTGTTGTGTTTCTTCAATGAAGGAAAGAAAAAGATTGAGGTAGATGGGTTTCTTCGACTTGAGAGAGATTTAAGTCATCAAGATGGGGCTGCATTAATTGATTCAGTCAACTTTTGGGAGAGGAGAGAGATTATATGGGGTAGTTGAGGGTTTTTTAAAAATTGACATGTGGCACTGGTGTGTCACTGACGTGGCAAATGGTTTCAAAGTCCTTTACATGATGGCAACATTTATAAGTGCCACATCATTGTGTTTGGCCGAAAAATGGCTTTGGGTAATTTCACGTGACCAGATCCAAAAGCTGGATGATTTTCCGTTACGTTTTAAATGTTAGGTATTTTTGTGGTATGAAGTCCAAAACCTGGGTACCGTGAGTATAATTTACCCAAATAACATGTGTTTGATTTAGTCAAATAACTTTGTGTTAGTGTCAGTCTTTTGCTCCCTAAATTTCTGTTTCAGTTAGCAATAGTTAATGACAATAAAATCTGATTGTTTGTTGAGAGTTTTTATCTTTTTTTAGTTTATTATAAGCTTATAAAAAGGCACCATCAGTTCTTGAATAAAATTTAGAAAATCACTTTGATTCCTCTGCTGATTACATCTTTGTTATTTCTAATTCAATTATGCAGTAATTAGTTTACTGTTATTCTCAGTTTTTACTGCAATTCTATGTTCTTATTTTCATAATTCCCAACAATTATGATATCAAAGCTTAGTTCCTTCATAACTGGGCATAAAAGTGATGGCAATTAATGGCAATGCAGTGAGTGTTTCTTAACCAGCGATTCCCATCTTCAAAAGAGAGTGCTATAAATTCTGGAGCATCAAGATGAGGACTTTGTTAAGGTCTCAGGATTTATGGGACTTAGTTGACAATGGATATCCTGACCCAGATGACGAAGCTAGACTAAAAGAGAAAAAGAAAAGGGACTTTAAAGCATTATTCTTTACTCAACAACAGTCCATGAGTTGATTTTCTAAAAAATTACAGCAACAGTCACAGCTAAAGAAGCTTGGACGACTCTACATACAACATTCTAAGGCACCTTGAAGGTAATCACAATAAAACTTTAATTTCTTCATGAGTTTGAAAGCTTACAAATGCATAAGGGTGACTCAGTGCAAGATTTCTTGTCCTGAGTAACTGTCATTGTTAATCAAATGAGATCCTATGGAGAGGAAATTTCATATCAAACTACTGTTGTAAAGGTATTGAGGAGTTTTACACCAAAGTTTGATCATGTGGTTGCAATTATTGAAGAATTTAAAGACTTAGTTGTATACTCATTTAATGAAATGGTGGGTCTTTACAATCCCATGAGGCAAGGCTAAGCAGCTCATATGAGAAGAATGAAAAGAAAGCCTTCCATATGAAGGGGTAGATGCACTACTAAAAAAATAATTAAAGAGAGGCAGCTGGTAGAGGACATGGTAGAGGAGGATCACATGGCAAGGGTGGTCGCAGCATTGGATGATGAGATAATCGATTTGAACATAGGCAGCAAAATAAAGCAATAAAGTGGTGTTCAGTGTTATTAGTGCAAAAAATTTGGGCATGTAAAGGCTGATTGTTGGAAACGGGAAAAGCAAGCAAATTATGCTAAGCTTGAGGAGGAAAAAGAAGTCAAGCTTTTCATGGCTTATGAGAAAGATGCAACTACTCGCAATAACATTTGGTTCTTGGATAGCGGATGCTCTAATCACATGACTAGTGCAAAGTCATTTTTTAAAGAACTTGATGAAGCATTCAAATTAGAAGTAACACTAGAAGATGACAATCAAGTACAAGTAGATGGCAAAGGCACTGTGGCTATAAAAAATAGTTATGGTAATGTAAATCTCTTACATAGTGTTTACTTTATTTCTAGCTTGTCATAAAATTTATTGAGTGTTGGGCAACTCATGAGTAGAGTGTTTCACTTTTGTTTAATGATGATTCATATGTGATTAGAGATAAAAAAAAAATCAAATCAGATTATTGCAGAAATTAAAATGACAGCAAATAAGTTGTTTCCACTTAAAGTTTCTAAAATGGAAAACAATGCTATGGTAAATAATGCTATGATTGTTAAAGAAAATAGTAAGTCTAAACTATAGCACTTGAGGTATGGGCACTTGCATTTAAAGGGGTTGAAATTGTTGAGTGAAAAAGAAATGGTACATGGGCTGCCTAGAGTTGAATCACTTGAGTTATGTAAGGGGTGCATATATGGAAAATAAAACAAACTTCCATTTCCTTCTGGCAAGTCTTAGAGGGCATCTTAAAAACTTGAATTGGTGCATGGTGATTTGTGTGGTCCTATGAAGACTGAATCTTTTGGTGGTAGTCGATATTTTTTGCTCTTTACTGATTATTACAGTCACATGAGTTGGGTATATTTTCAGCAACTTAAGTTTGAGACATTTGACAACTTCAAGAAGTTCAAGGTCTATGTTGAGAAGCAAGGTGGCACACCAATAAAAATGCTTCAGATTGATAGAGGTGGCGAGTTTTTATCTGACCAATTTTCTTTATTTTGTGAAAAAAATGGTATTCACAGGGAATTGACAACTCTTTACACACCGTAGCAAAATGGTATTGCTGAGCGCAAGAATTGCACCGTTGTAGAAATGGTGAGAAGCATGATGAAAGCCAAAGGCCTTCCAAATGATTTTTAGGCAGAAGTAGTTGCCACTGTTGTTTATCTTCTCAATTTACCACCAACAAGAGCAATTTCAAATTAGATTCCTTATGAAGCATGGAATGGTGTCAAGCCTTGGGTAAGCCATTTACATATTTTTGGTTGTATTTCTTATGCTTTGGTCAGTTCTGAAATTCATAGCAAACTTGTTGACAAGTCAATCAAATGCATATTTATTGGCTATTGTTCATAATCCAAAACATATAGACTATATAAGCCTGTGAATGGCAAAGTAGTTATTAGCAGGAATATCATTTTTGATGAAGAAGCAAGTTGAGATTGGCACAATAAAGAAGGAGCAGCAGAAACTCAAAGTTTACCAAATTTTGAAGAAGCAAATGGATATGATAATGACCTTGTAGTAGCCTCATCTGATTCCTTGGAGTTTTCAACACCAACAAATAGCCCATAAAAACATTCGAGCAGCTCATCTACTTCAGAAAGTTCATTTAAAGAATCTCCTCCAAGAAAGTTCAAGTCTTTAAGGGAGATATGTGCAAACACTCAAGCTTTGTTTATTGCGGAGCTAACTTATTTCAATGAAGCAGCTGAAAAAGAGGAGTGGGTTAAAGTAATGAAGAAAGAGTTAATTGTAATCAACAAAAATGAGACATGGGAGCTGGGGACTTACCTGAAGGAAAGAATGCAATCGGGCTGAAGTGGGTGTTTAAAACTAAGTACCATGCAAATGGAAGAATTGAAAGGCATAAAGCAAGGTTGGTCGTAAAGGGATATGCACAAAGATACAGTGTGGATTATGAAGATACTTTCTCTCCAGTTATAAGGTTTGAAACTGTAAAAATTTTCTTGGCCTTTGCTGCTCATATGAAGTTGAATATGAATCAATTTGATGTTAAATCTGCATTTTTGAATGGAGAGCTCTTAGAGGAAGTGTATGTCTCTTAACTTAAAGGATTTGTTGTTTGTGGGAAGGAAGACAAAGTTTACAGGTTAAAAAAGGCACTCTATGGGTTAAAGTAAGCCCTAAAGGCATGGTATAGCAAGATAGATACCTATTTTTGCTCAAATGAATTTTTTAGAAGTAAGAATGGGCCTACTCTTTACTTAAAGAGGCAAGTCGGTGTTGTTTCCCTGTTTATGCAAAATCCTACAAAGCATCATCTTGGAGCAGCCAAGAGAATCTTGCGATATGTGGCAGGAACAATTGATTATGGGCTTTGGTATACTGTAAATTCATATTTTTATTTGTTGGGTTACTTATACAGTGATTGGGCAGGTTTTATGGAAGATAGGAAGAGCTCTTCAGGCAACATTTTTCCTCTTGGGTCTGGAGCTATCACCTGGAGCTCTAAGAAGCAAGCATCCACAACTTTGTCAACATCTGAAACTGAATATGCTGCTACAACTTTAGCATCATGTCAAGCTGTATGGCTAAACACTTACTTGTTGATTTTGGCCAAGAACAGAAAAGTGCAACTGAGATATTGTGTGACAACAAAGCAACTATTGCAATGAGTGAGAATCCGACATTCCATACCAGAACAAAGCATATTGATATTCGAATCCACTTCGTTCGTGAGCTGGTAGCTAGAGGTCAGGTTCAGTTAAAGTATTGCAGCACTAATGAGCAACTTGCAGACATCTTTACAAAGTCACTTCCTCGAGATAAACATATCTATATCAGAACCAGACTTTGAGTATGCAATTTTGAATCAAGGGGGAGTGTTGAAGTTGATTCAAAATAACATGTGTTTGATTTAGTCAAATAATTTTGTATTAGTGTCAGTCTTTTGCTCCTTAAATTTCTATTTCAGTTAGCAATAGTTAGTGGCAATAAAATATGATTGTTTGTTGAGAGTTTTTAGCTTTTTCAGTTTATTGTAAGCCTATAAAAAGGCACCATCAGTTCTTGAATAAAATGTAGAAAATCACTTTGATTTCTTTGCAGATTACTTTGTTATTTCTAATTCAATTCTACAGTATTTAGTTTAATGATATTCTTTGATTTTCCTGTAATTCTTTGTTCTTATTTTTAAAATTCCCAACAAATGCTTCATATTTTTTTTGGTGAAAAAGATGAATAAAATTGCAGAAAATATCTTCTTTTGATAGAAATCATAAGCAAAAAAATCTATATTTACACCAAAAAGACTAATTAATTTGCCTCTCAAATTATTGTTTCTTGGAGAGGCAAAAATATTACTTTTTCTTAAGTTTATTTTTTTTAAATTTTACTCAGTGATTTCGAGTCTTTTTTTTATTGAGTTCCTATGAAATTTTTAAATAGATTTTTGATGTTTAATTAAGTTTTATGAATTTTTTAATAGAATTAAAATTTTAGTGTATTTAATTATTTATAACTATTTTTGAAGAATTTAATAAAAAATAAAATATGAAGAGTATATATTACTAAATATAATGGAAAATAAATATAAAATGTATTTAGGATAAGTAGGTATGGCTATAATACAACTATTTATGAATTAGAAATTTCTAAATTAATACAAATAACTTTAGTAAAACAAATAAATAAAATAAAGAAACATCTTACATTTCAAGAATATATTTCAAAATTGAAAAATAAGTAAAAAAAGACAGACTTTTTTTCATCATAAAAGATAGATAGAACTTAGAAGAATGCAAATAAAATGTCAAAATGTATTTTTTAAGATTATCATATATTTAAAATTTAATTAATTTAATTTAAATTAAATATAATTATAAAAATAAAAAAATTTCTAAATAATTAATTTAATACCATTACACGTGTTGGTCTTCCTCAAATTGCTGTAATTAACATGTTCTCACGAATAGCTCAAGTGACAAAATGTGTGGACATCGAGTTAAGGAGACTAAGAATTAAACTCTCCACTCCCCTATCTCCTCCATTTGTAGTGCTGAAAATTAACCATTTGATTTATGACAAAAAAAAATGCTGTATTTAAGAGAGGCAACTTCATACGAACTATTCTTTGAATTGTATCACCACTAAACCGCTGAAAAAGAAAAAAACATGGAAGGCCGCGCCACCACCCATGCTTCTCCCCTACAAACAGCTCAGCCTCTCTCGACCGTGCCCTTCAACCGCATCTTTGCTCTAGTTTACGTGTTTGCTTTCCTAGCTTTATTTTATCGCCATGCACAGACACTCTACTACTCCCAGGCTTTCGTTTTTTATAACATTTATCCTGTTTATGTCTGATCTTGTTCTTGCTTTCATTGGATCAACTGTTCAGGCTGCGCGACTAAATCCAATCAAAGGACAAGAATTGCCCGAAAATCTTGATAAGGTGATTGAAAGAAGTGAATATCCAGGTCTAGATGTGTTTATATGTACTGCGGATCCAGCCAAGGAGCCACCTATGAGTGTTGTGAATACAGCTTTATCAGTTATGGCTTGTGGCTATCCAACGGAGAAGCTATCGGTTTATGAATCGGATGATGGTGGCTCTGAACTCACTCTTTTTGCTTTCATGGAGGCTGCAAAGTTTGCCAGTCACTGGCTACCATTTTGCAGGGAGAATAACGTTATGAAGAGGAGCCCTGAAGCATATTTTGAATCAAATTATCCTTCTTCTTCTTTGCCATCTGATGCTGTGAATATTAAGGTGAAACATTTTTGCACATTATTTTTGTTAAGATGGAATTTAGAAGTACAATAATGGACTATATAAATATTAAACCGTTATATCCCATTAAAATAAGTGAAAATTAATTTTACAACTATGGAAAGTAAAATTTCAACCTACATTTTATAGAGCTTTTTAGAAAGTTTTTAGTTTTTATATATGATATTACAATGAGAATTTACGTTTAGAAACAAGCAATTTAATTTTGAATTAGGGTCATATTTGATATAGCGACCGTATAAAAATTGAAAACAGCATCATCAACTGTTCGTTACATTCACTAATATTTGATATACCGATTATATTAAAATTTAATAATTATAAAAATTGAAAATGTAAAATAATATTTAATTAGGATAATATTTAATATAGCAATTGAATTGTAAACAGTACACTGTCCACTACATTTCATTGAAAAAAAAAAGTAACAAAATTTGTCATTAGTGGATTGCAAATGTCATAGCCCCTTTACATGCCACTATCGATTTAATCATATAAAAAAAAAAAATTTTAAAAAAATAACAAAAAATATGTTATGGATAAAATAGTGAATGGTCTTAGCTCTTCTAAATTTTGACGAGAAAAGAATTGAATTTAAAGATTTATATGCCTATCAATATTTTCAATTTCATACTTTTAAGAAAAATTGACAGTTAAAAATCATATTATACGACAACTAAGAAAATGCTATTGCGAATACATAGATACAAAATATAAAGAAAGACAGATTGTTGTGCAATAATAAGCAAAGAATAATAAAAAAATTAAAAAAATTTTGAATTAAGCTTTTAATTTAGAGATTCTAAAGAAATATTTGCAATTATTTTTATGATTAAATAGACTCATTTCAATTATTAAAATTAAAAGTATGAATTGCAAAAGTTAATTGAGCCGACTTAGGACGTAAGTGGATTTTGACTCATCAATCAATCATGGATGCTTAATTTGTTCGTTGATAAAACAACATTGAACTATATACAAGTACAAAAAAAAAAAAAAAAAAACTTTTTGAATACTTGGTATTTTGAAAATAGATACAACAATTCACCCATCATTTGTGGAAGAGAAATTAAAATCAACAACTTTGTATCAAGCAACGACAAAAGTGTGTATATATATATATATATATGTCGGATATTTCTTTCTATACATCTGATGGAAAATAGCAAAATTTTTTTTTAGGAAAAAATAGCAAATGTTATCTTCAATCTTTATCATAAATTTTTCCACCTTTTTTTTCATCTTTGGGTGAGTAGTATACACTTATAGTGAAAAAGGTAAAACTTTTTCAGTAACTGTTTTCTCTATAAATAAATAAAAAATTTTAAAGAAAATTTAAATTTTTTGCCGCTTAAATTAATAAATATTAATTTTTTTGCTATTTTTTTCCATTCTTGCTATTGTAGAAGATTTTACACCAATAATTGTTGGGATAACTGTGAGAATTGTTCTCGTATAATTATAAGCGGCATTTTGAGTTCGAGTCGTGTTGATTTTTAGCAAATAATTATGCAATTTAGGGATGAACTTCTCAATTAATGAAGAAAAATGTAAGAGAATTGATTTTGGTGGTTGGGGTATAAATGTACAACAGATGATGTATGAAAGCATGAAAATGAGGGTGGAGCATATTGTGCGGATGGGTAAAGTAGGCGACGAGTACATCACTTCCGACGATGAACGCGAGGCTTTTAACCAATATTCGACCCCTAAATTCACTCGTCAAAATCATCCCACTATCATCCAAGTTTGCATTTTCTACACCAATATATTTATATATCCAGTAATCACATAAATTTAACTATTCCAGTGTTCAAACCACCAACCCGTTATAGGTAAATATATGTTTGCTTGCTGACAAGTAAAAACATTATCATTTTTTCAAAGCAGGTTTTGCTAGAAAATAACAGGGACAAGGACATCACAGGACATATCTTGCCTAACCTCATTTATGTTTCTAGAGAGAAAAAAAAGAATTCACATCACCACTTCAAGGCTGGTGCCTTGAATGCTCTGGTATGCTATCCTTTAACAATCTCAGTTGATTAGTTACAAGCAACAACAAAAATTACCCTTTCTGAGGTTAATTGATCCTTTTATTTGAAGCTACGGGTATCAGCTATAATGACTAATGCACCAATAATCTTGACATTGGACTGTGACATGTCTCCTAACGATCCACAGACCCCTCTTCGGGTTGTATGCTACTATTGGGATCCTGAAATTCGTGGCAAATATGCATGCATTCAATTCCCTCAGAATTTTCAAGGGGTCAACGAAACTGACATCCATGCTGCTCAATTTAAACGTTTCTTTCTAATTCAAGCCATGGGACTTGATGGGACAAAGGGTCCCGATTATGCTGGAACTGGCTGCTTCTTTTCTAGGAGAGCATTCTTTGGTAACCCATCATCAGGTATGGTCTTGCCAGAAATCCCCTAGTTGAGACCAGATCACGCGGTAGACAAGCCTATACAGTCGCAAGAAATTTTGGCTTCGGCTTATCAGGTAGCAGGTTACAATTATGAGAACTAAACTACTTGGGGCTACATAGTAAGTTTGTTAATTAATTAAGTACATTGGATCAGTTTTTTTTTTCTCAGTTGTCGCGATGATAACTTATCTATGAGAGTCATTATTGTTAGTTGTTAGTGTTAACAAATGAACAGAGTATATAACTCCAACTTATAAGATAGGATTCCATCTATAAAACTGAAGATTAAATTGTTAGTATCATCACGGATCAAATCTAAATACCTCCATTTGAACCAATTGATGTAAGCCTCAACCGTGATCAAAAGCTTTAGTTTTGAACCTGTATGCATAAGCTAAAACTGTTGGACTAATACCACGACAGTCAAGCAAACGAGTGGATATCTTGTAATTGTAATGTAAGATGCAGGAGTTTGTGCATTTTGTTTTTCAAAAATTTTCACGTAAATTCGTGATATGTAGATCGAATTTCGTTATGGGTCGTTGGTTGAGGACCTCTTTACGGGATATCGGCTGCAATGTGAGGGTTGGAGGTCAATATTTTGCAACCCAAAAAGGCCAGCATTTTTGGGGAATGCACCTATCAACTTGATAGATTTGTTCGATCAACAAAAGCATTGGGCTGTTGGTGGGTTTGAAATTGGCTTCTCAAAATACAGCCCAATAATCTATGGCAGCAGATATTTGGGTCCTCATATGACCCTAATTTATTCACAGTATGCATTCTGGTCTATGCTGTTCTTTCCAATAACCATTTATGCTTTTCTGCCCTAGTTAGCCCTCCTCAACAAAGTTTCCATATTTCCAAAGGCATGCAATCATGATTTTAAAGTGCTCCCTTTGCTAGCTTACTTTTATATAAAAGTCATAACTCTTAATTGTTAAAGGAAAGTACGTCTCCCATAAATAACCCAAATGATAAAACATGTGGATATTCTGTTGAATAAAGCGAGGATTGAACCTTCACTCTCCCCCTTTCTCCATGATTCGATCAACTCAATATGAATTAGTAGTTGTTAAAACTACAAGATATTTTGAATAATTACATTAAAAGTCATGATATAAGTGAATTCTACGTAGAAAGCCTTCAAAAAATTTAGTTGCTTTCCTATAATACAATTGTTAAAGAAGTTGATGATTAACTATTTCAACTCTTTTAGCAACTTTCTAAGAACAGAAAATGGGGTCAAATGCATGAAAGGGTATCAAACTTTTGGTTTGTTTCAATTCAGTTATCAAACTTCAACTTGTATCTTTTTAGATACTAAAATTCTATTTCGTTTCATAACAGTCACTAAAAAATTTTTTAGTACTTGAACAATTCAGAATTACTATTTTGATCCAAAATTAAATATTTTTTTGCAAATAAGTCCATATTTTCTATACATTTAAATGAAGTAAGGAAAAATTAAAAAATCATTTTGATTCGACCTAGTAAGAGCAAACTCATTCTGAATGGTATTAGAGTTTAGAAGAAGTAAACTTTCAAACTTTTTATAATTTCTGGACTAAGTTGAAAAGATAAAGAGATTGAGGATTTAAAATGGTTTTTAAGTGAAATTTAGAGGACTAAAATTTTTTGACAGTACCCTTTTTAAAATAAAATCAAAGTTATGTGACTCTAAAGAAATAAATTAAAGTTTAGTATCCAAATTGCAATAAGTGTAAAGTTAAATGACCACATCTGCATTTAACGCATGAAAAATGCATTGCAGACTTCAGAACAATGTTTTTTGTTGTATCTATTTCTTTTCTTTGGGGCATATGGGCAGGATCTTTTAGACTTTATAATTGTTGGAGAAGGAACATTCCAAATGTGGTGGAGCGATCAAAGGATTTGGACAATAAGAGGGATTGCATGCTTATTATTTGTATATATTGAATTCCTTCTCAATTCCTTAGGCATTTCAACACAAAATTTCCATGTGACCAGCAAAGTAGTGGACGATGAACAGAACAAAAGATACGAGCAAGGTATCTTTGAGTTTGGATTCCAATCACCTATGTTTGTGACATTATCAATGGCAGCATTGATCAACTCGGTCTCATTCATTTGGGGGCTAGCACAAGTTGTTACCGGCTGGAGCAATTTCAATACACTATTTGTCCAAATATTCATAGCAGGATATGGCATGGTGACATTTTGGCCAGTCTTTGAAGCTATGGTATTAAGAAATTATAGAGGAAAAATACCAGCCAAGATTACTTTCACTGTAGCATTTCTTACTTGGGCTCTTTATATTGTAGCTTCTTTCATTTTCAAGTAACTAGTCTCTGTAGTACACTACAAGACAGGCTCTTGTCTTTACTCTTCAGAATATAACAGAAAGATCGCGCACAGTTAACCATTCTAGAGTCTGCAATGCCTGAAAACCTATAATGTACTTATATGTTGCGGATCGTTCAATTATGAATACAATATCTATTGATGAAGATAACGCCACCCGAAAAAGACTTCGTCACTGTGTTTGAATATAGGAAAAGGGACTATTACAATTGTCTGTCGAACAATTTCAGCAATTGCATGCATCTCTGCTGTCATTCTGATACATTGCTACACTCCATTCTCACTACTACTGATCTCTCTCCGACCTGAACTGCCTCCAGGAAAATTTTAGGAATACAGCAAAAAGAAAGCAAAGGGGAAAATTCTATGTGTTGTGGGCTTTTTTCTAGCTAGAACTTTGAAAAGTTTAGAGGGGCACAGAATTATCAGAATTTGAACTCCTGACGTCTCTGGTATTACGAGATAGGCACTCGAGACCACTGAGTTATTTGGCCAACGAGTTCCCTAACTATTTTATTTCATTTTAATATAGAGGAAAAAAAATTGTCTTGTATATGTTAGTTTAAATGGATATGTAAAGCAGCAGATTCTTGACTCGCACAACCCCTTTCATTCTCCATGGAAATGGACATTTCAGGACAGCTATCAGCAGCAGCAGAGTTCATTGAACATGCTTCTTCCACACTTGATGATGATTCTTGGATAGTTAACACAAGTTGTTCTTCTCTATTTTGGGTACTGCCGAGCTCTTGTGGTTGTTGTTGCGGTTCTGATGATGCAATCTGAGTGTGGTGGTTGGAGTTGGCAGTATTTTGGTATGGTGGGGTATCAGGTCCACCTGCAGATTGATCTTGGTTATCAAGTTTAGTAGTAGTGGTGGGGATTATGACAAAAGATCTACAAAGTGGACATGTTGTGTTTGAATGCAGCCAATGATGTATGCATTCAATGTGAAACACATGTTTGCAGCTCGGTATTTGCAGCAACTCTTCTTTCATCTCAAATTCTCCCAAGCAAACACAACACCTTCCAGAAAAGAACCAAAATCATAAAAAAAAAACAAATTATGATCATAGTTCAAAACTTCAGTTTTTATAGATTTGTGGGTGTCATTACATATTGTCACTTCAGCTTTCATTATGTTTTGATTTGATTCCAAATTTTCATGGTTGTGATTGGATTTCGATTCCCTGGCAAGCAGAGCTAACCAACAAATAAAAGCAAGAAGAACCTCATAAGTAAACTTGCATGGACCAAAGAATTTACAAATGGCACACGGCATTATATTTTTATGGCTTTGGTTCTTTTCTGAAGAATCTTAGAAGGGCCAAAAGGTGTGTCATTTTTCAGGAATTCAACTTCTTTTTTAACCAAAATTATACCAAAGGGTCATAAGAGAGAACATAATTAGTGGATGGTATTTGAGATTCTTAAATGTGATCATTGATTAAAAATGAAAGTGTTCCTCTTCAGTTC
Organism: Mallotus repandus; assembly: GCA_949671775.1. Lineage (NCBI taxonomy): Eukaryota > Viridiplantae > Streptophyta > Magnoliopsida > Malpighiales > Euphorbiaceae > Mallotus > Mallotus repandus. Next base: position 32,297 of record CATIWM010016374.1, on the reverse strand, counting down.
TGTTGTTTCACTAAGGACAAATGGTTTATGAACACAACTTAGGAATATCAACTTTATGAGTCATTTTCAAGGGTCCATTTCAAAGTGATTTGGGCCATCAGGATTAAATGGGATACAACACTATATTTTGACAATGTTTGTAGTGTGTGCATTATAAAATTATTGGCAGCACTACAATCATATCAATGCCATAAGCACATAATTAAGGATTTATTCTATGATCTTTTCTGTATGTACATGTTGAAAAAAAAAAGAAAAAGACAAAAAAACTTACTGTGATTCTCTTGTCCTTAATTCTTCATCAAACAATACAATTGGAAGCTTGTCTTTGATCTCTTTCTTGAAACCAATCTGACAAACCTGTAGACATAGAAGTTTAAAGAAAAAAAAAGAATAAGAAAAGGCCATTTTTTTTTTGTATGAAGAAGAAGAAGAAGAAGAAGAAGAAGAAAAGGACTTACAGCATGAAGTTGTTGAGCAGATTGATTGGAACTTCTTGTTGGAAGAACCTGAGAAGGAGAAGAGAGTGAACTTGCTCTTCTCTTGAGGTAGAACAAGTAAAACAAGAGGAAAAGTATAATAGAAAACAAGATAGGAATTGAGAAGATAAAAGCTTGATAAAGTTTGAGTTGAATTGCTTGAGGATAAAGATGAGTATTGTTAGGAGATGAAGTTGGAGGAACACCCATGAGTCCTCAAGCTTCAAAAGATCAGATACAGAAACCAATGTCTACTTCAGAGCTAGAGTTCAGAAACATATACATACATATGAAAAGTTGCAAATGGCTTATAGAATGTGTATTTATGGACAAAAAAAAATGTTGTTGGTATTTTTACTCAAAGAGAGAGGTAGTTAAGGATTGCTATTAGATTGGAAAAAAAAGCACACTTTTTTTAATAGTGCACACTTTTGTTAAAAATATAGAAGCCAGCAAAGAGCATTTGAGATTATCAAATTTACATGATGGTATTTATTCTCTCTTTTTATCAATGATGGGACAACCCCCATTTTTCCCTCCACTAAGATATGGGTCCTCACAACAAGAAGCACTATAGATCAATTTGTCTTCATTCTTTCAGGCATGGACAATACTATCATTAGCAACTCTTTAAATTTGCTAAGATTGATATCACTGGAGACTTAATCCACATACACAAGGTAAAAATGATTGGTTCAGTAAATTACATCAGTAGTTTAGTAAAAAGTGGATATAATTATAGTAAGTTAATAGGATATCGTTCACAACACTCTAAAACCGCATCACTCATATATATATATGCACATATAATTACATGACAATCCAACGAACCATTTTGTTTTTGTGGGTGGCTTGAACTTGAACCTCCCCAACCTCTCCATGAGTACCACTAGCCGTTTAAGGAAAATGATTTTAGCAGTTAAAGGCTTTATCCATGGTTGGCAGGTCACTAACCTAACAGCTTTTTTATAGGAACGCAAAATATATATAGGTTTAGCAAGGTGGGTTCACCTCAACTTCAAGTAATTGACATGGTACTATATTATAGGTGCATTTTCTGCACCTAAAATGTAAAGATTAGCAGATACCACTAATCCACTTTGTATGATTAGGTGTGTATGCCTCCCACTAGACATGACATGGATTTGTTGCTCTGTTAGATATGTTAACCTAACTTAACCCTTTTTCTTTTGTAATTGATTTTTCTCAAGACATCATCAAGTTACCTACCTAGCCAGCCAGATAATGTTGTAAAAATTGAGGATCGTATTGTGAATATTATAGAGCAAATTGCAGTTAAAATAATTAAAATAATAAATTGAAGAAAAGTATGAAACAGAACTATTGTACAAGTGATTAGAGTCTAAACGATTGTACTAAAAATCACTCCAAAGTAAATTTCCAGGAAAGAGTGGTGATGTTACAATGGTTTCATTTAAAAACCACACTCCTTAAACAGAATTTTAACAGGACAAGTAATTTTAATAGCACAATAATTCAAGACAACTAAACCCGACAATAGCTACGAGAAAGTGAACACAAATTTTATGTGGAAAACCCCAAACAAATCAGGGAAAAATCACGGGTAAGACTAGAAGAATTTTACAATAAAAAATAATAGAAGTTACAAAATATTTCTCTCTATACCCCAAGGAGAATATAATAAAATTCTCTCTTAATATAGGAGAAAACTCACTCTCTATATTTTTCACTCACCAAGAGATTACACTCACCAAACTCACTCACTACCACTCACCACCCATCCATTACAACTCTCACTCACTTGTTAACACTCACACTCACTTGCTTGGATGTGTTTGCGTTTCTTGTTGCTAGGATATACCTCACCACCGATGCCTTTTATAAGCATATGAACTTGGCCCTTACATGAGCTTAATGGACATTTAGTTTAAGAGGTACTGTCCTTATATGAGCTTAAAGGACATTTAGCTTAAGAGACATTGTCCTTATGTGAGCTTAAGGGACATTTGGCTAAATTTTGCTTTAACAATCTCCCACTTGAAGATTTGGTTGAGGATCAATCACATCTTCACATCATTCTTTCTATCTTGCCTTTTCATGTTGCTTACGTTTCTGTCAGGCCACATGAGGATTGACACCAAATAAACTTATCATTGTTGATAGTTTTTGTCAAGAAATCTGCTAGGTTATCTTTGGTTTGAATGTTTTGCAAATCAACAGTTCCTTCTTCCACTTTCTCTCAAATGAAGTGATACTGAACTCGAATGTGTTTTGACTTTGAATGAAAGGCTGGATTTCTTGTCAGATGTAAGGCACTCTGACTGTCACTAAACAAAGAAACTTTCTCTTGTTTGTGTCCGAGTTCTTCCATTACCATCTTTAACCAAACTAATTCTTTACTGGCTTATGTAGCTGCCACATATTCTGCTTCTGTTGTTGATGTAGCCATAACTGATTGCAATTTTGATACCTAACTTACAGCACTGCTAGCAAGTATAAACACATAACCTGTAGTAGATTTACTTTTATCCAAATCACCTGTATAATTTGAGTCAACATATCCTCTGATAATAAAGTCTGATCCTCTATAACATAGTGCAACATCTGAGGTTCCTTTGATATATCTTAGGATCCTCTTCAAAGCATTCCAATGCTCTCTACCAGGATTCGTCATGTACCGACTAACCACTCCCACTGCATGGGCAATGTCTGGTCTTATACATATTATAACGAATAACAAACTTCCCATTTTTGATGCATATGGTACTCGAGACATTTCCATCCTCTCTACTTCATTGCTAGAACTCATACTAGAGGATAACTTGAAATTAGAAGGAAGTGAGGTTGAAATTGGCTTACAATTTTGCATGTTGAATCGCTGCAAGACTTTCTTCAAGTAGTTTTTCAAGAGTAGCCAAATCTTCATATTATTTCAATCTCGGTGAATTTGCATCCCTAAAATCTTGTTTGCCAGTCCCAAGTCCTTCATCTCAACTAGCTAATTGTGCCTTCAATTCTTTGATATGATCTTTGTTAGGGCCTGCTACTAACATGTCATCAACATACAATAACAGAATGACAAAGTTATTTTCACTAGCCCTCTTGAAATATGCACAAAGATTTGCATTAAGTCTATTGTATTCAAGGCTCGTGATGAAGGAATCAAATCTCTTATAACAACACCTCAACAACTGTTTTAAGTCATACAGAGATTTGTTCAACCTGCAAACCAAGTTCTCTTTTCTTTGTTCTTCAAAACCTTCTGGTTGGAGCATATAAATCTCTTCTTCAAGATTTCCATGAAGAAAAGCAGTTTTCACATCTAATTGCTTTAGATGTAAATCAAATATAGCACACATTGTCAGGACCACTCGAACTATTGTAAGTCGAACCACAGGGGAAAAGATTTCATTAAAGTCAATGCCTTCTTTCTGAGCATACCCTAGCACCACCAATCTTGCACGATACCGCTCCACTTGATCATCGTTGTTACGCTTAATCTTGTAGACCTATTTGTTTCCAATTGGCTTCCTTCCTTATGGTAACGACACAAGTTTCCAAGTCCGATTCTTATGTAGAGCTTCAATTTCTTTCTGCATTGTTGCCATCCACTGAGATGCTTCTGGACTCTCCATTGCTTTTTGAAGAGTTGATGGCTCTCCCTCCTCTGTTAGAAAGTAGTATGCAATATTACTCTCAATAATATAATCAAAATGCCAAGCTGGTGCTTTTCTATCATGAGTTGACTGTTGAACTCCAGTTTCTTCAGACTCAACTAGTTCTCGTTCTTCATTTTCTGATGCTGCTTCAGAAGAATCCTTTTATTCCACTTGTATTATTGTAGTCTCTGAATTATCTTTCGATGTGTTACTGTCACATTTTTCTTGCAGCTTATCTTCTGTAAATATCACATCTCTACTGATGATGACCTTATGGGCAGTGGGATCCTATAAGTGATACCCCTTAACTCCTTCTGCATATCTTAAGAATATGCATATTTGGGATTTTGGATCCAATTTTGTAGTTTCTTGGGCATTATACATCACGTATGCAGGGCTTCCAAATATATGGAGTTTTGAATAATCAACAGGTTTACCAATCCATATCTCTATAGGTGTCTTCAACTCAATTGCAGTTGATGGTGACCTATTTATTATATAACAGGCGGTGTTGACTACTTCTACCCAGAATGACTTTTCCAGACCTGCAGCTCCTAACATTGCCCTTGTTCTTTCCAATAGGGTTATGTTCATCCGCTCTGCCACTCTATTCTGTTGAGGAGTGTATATCATGGTGAACTGCCTTTTGATACCTTCCTGTTTACAAAATTTATCAAATTCATCACTGGTATATTCTCCTCCATTATCTATCCTCAAACACTTGATCTTCTTTCCAGAATCAAGTTCCACCCTTCACTTTGAATACTTTAAAGACTTCAAACGCATCAACTTTGCTCTTGATAGGATACACCCAACATCTCATAGAGTAGTCATTAATAAAGGACACAAAGTACTTCGCTCTTCCTAGGGATAGTATTGGTGCTTGCCACACATTAGAGTGAACCAATTCTAGAATAATTTTGCTTCTAGAATTAGATGTGTTAAACTTCACACAGTGCTGCTTGCTTGTAATACAATGCTCATAAAAGGGTAAGGATACCTTTGTGAGACCATGAAGTAGCTTCTTCTCGGCTAGAATTTTCATTCCTTGTTCTGACATATGGCTAAGTTTGTAGTGCCACACCATTGAAGATTTTTCATTTGAATATTCTAAAGCAACACATGCTTCTGCCTCCTAAAAAGTCTCTCCAGTAGAAAATATAAATTTGTAGTTATCTTTTGAGCCTTCATTAGTAAGAGCGTGCCTCGAATTATTTTCATAATCCCATTTTCAATTTCAATCATGCATTTGAGATCATCTATTACTCCAATATACAATAGATTTTTCTTTGAGCCCTCAACATGCCGCACATTTTGAATAGTGCAAATTATGCTATCATACATCTTCAATTTGATGGTTCCAATACCGATAATCTGCAAAGGATGATCATCAATTATGTGCACAAGTCCTTTTGAGATAAGTTCATAATGAGAAAATCAATCTCTTCGACCGGTCATATGCTAGGTAGTTCCTGTGTCAAGAAGGCACACATCAAAAAATTTCTTTCTGTATGTGCTAGTGGTCGTCGCTTCACTGCATATGGCCACAGTTATAGCATTTAAAATTCTTCTTACTTTTTGATTTTGATATGCCCTGTCTCTGCCTCCCACTAGAGCCAGGTTCTGTTGATCTCCCTCTTATCACCACCAAAGCCTCCGCTTATTGCCAATTCACCATCTTAACTTCCTTATTTTTGTGTTTGCTTTCTTCCTCCAAGACAGCAGTTGTAATCTCATCAAAGACTAGATAATCTGTGAGAAGATTATTTGTCAGGTTGATGATGAGTTGATCATATAAATCAGGCAGACTCTGAAGTAGAAGTTCAATATGTTCATTTGCCTCTACTTTATATCCCAATAATTTGAGTTGAGAAAATAAAGTATTTAGAGTATTTATGTGCTCCGTTACTGAAGTAGATTCTGCCATTTGAACAGTGTAAAAAGCTTCCTCTTAAGAAAAATTTTATTGTGGATTGACTTGGCCTCATAGAGTCTAGTGAGCTAATCCCAAATCTCCTTTGCACTTTTCTTTTCTTCTACACTTGACAGTATCTCATCTACTAATGCCAGATGAAGATTTGCAATATCATTCTCATCCATCTCATTCCATTTGTTGTCATCTATGAGTTCTCCCAGCCTTCCGTTGATAGCCGCTGGACAATTATCTTTTCTCAATATTGCCTTCATCTTCAATTTTCACAGTGAGAAATTTCTCTTATTAAATTTTTCAATCTTATATTTTGTCGCCATTGCTTCTATCATGATTCACGAACCAAATTCTCTGATACTACTTGTTGTAAAAATTGAGGATCGGATTGTGAATATTATAGAGCAAATTGCAGCTAAAATAATTGAAATAATAAATTGAAGAAAAGTATGGAACATAACTATTGCACAAGTGATTAGAGTCTAAACGATTGTACTAAAAATCACCCCAAGATAAATTCTCAAGAAAGAGTGGTGGAGTCACAATAGTCGTACTTAAAAACTACACTTCTTAGACAGAATTTTACTAGGACAAGTAATTTTAATAGCACAATAATTCAAGACAACTAAACTTGACAATAGCTACGACAAAGTGAACATAAAATTTTCCAAATCAGGGAAAAACCATAGGCAAAACTAGAAGAATTTTACTATGAAAAATAATAGGAGTTACAAAATACTTGTCTCTATACCCCAAGGAGAATATAATCAAATTCTCTCTTAATATAGGAGAAAACTCACTCTCTATATTTTTCACTCACCAAGAGATTACACTCACCAAACTCACTCGCTACCACTCACCACCCATCCACTACAACTCTCACTCACTTGCTTGGATGTGTGTGTTTCTTGTTGCTTGGATATGCCTCACCACCGATGCCTTTTATAAGTGTATGAACTTGGCCCTTACGTGAGCTTAAGGGACATTTATTTAGCTTAAGAGGCATTGTCCTTATATGAGCTTAAAGGACATTTAGCTTAAGAGGCATTGTCTTTATGTGAGCTTAAGGGATATTTGGCTTAATTTTACTTTAACAGATAACACAGACAAGAATACAGAAACACAAAAAATAAAAATATGAATATAGAGAAACAATTTCTAATTAAAGTATTTACCTTCTAATTAAAGTATCTAGACAGTACATATACAGAAAAATGAGAACACAAACCCAAAAAAACTCCTATTAGTTAAAGTATTTGTGCATCATAGCCGGCCGGAAACTTGTAGTTTTGAGCTCACGATATATTGTTCTTTGCAGCATATCAAAGCTGAGGCAAGGAAATGGCGGATAGTGGTTTATTTAAGTTAAGGTCAAGACTTTTTTTATTCTTCAAATTAAATATATATACTAAATCAAGAATTTGTTCTTTTGAGATATGAATGGAAAATCTATCATTACATAAACACCAGAATTAAGCATTAAATAATCATTAAAAATTCCCTAGTTGCATAATGGATATCACTAAAGCATTTCCTTATTCGAGAGCTTTTCTTTGGCAATTTCACTTGCTTTAAACATTTGTGTAGCCTGAGACAGCGACAGTTCTTTGTTCCTGCGAGGGCGTGGTGACAGAAATTTTAAGAATTCAGGAGAAGGTCACAGTGAAACGAACCATTTATCATTACAATAGGTGTCAATTGAGTGATATATGCAGTTGAGACATCCTAACAGAGTAGTACTGAGTTCAAGAAAGAAATGTTTTAGATAAATGCATTTACGTAGTAACCTAGAAGATAAAATTATATGTATTTGTATCTTATTGCATCTTGCTTATGTTAGGCTTAACAAATATCTTGGTTTACATGATTAAACACCTGCACTTACTTTTCTTAAATACTTTACCTTAGTTTAATGAATTTGACACATATTTTGTGATACTACTTGGTGCAACTTGTCCTCTTTTATAGGATACAGTTTGATGTGGGCATGCTTTTCACATTATTATAATCTGATAAGATCTCACTGTTGTTGGTGGGTTGTGAAGGCAGCTCTATCCCTCACACAAAGTGGAAATTATTAGATAAGATATATAAAGATATATAGATATATATATATATATGTATGTAACCCTGCCACTATATCAGATTCTTTTACATACAAAAGTATTTTTTCCTATGTTCAAATTGCATGACTGACCAAAGTGCTCTCCCACTATTATTTCCAGTAGTCAGTCCTCTTTATATTGGCATGTGGCAGCTATAGAATCTCTTGGAAATGAAATGGTGAGTTTAAATATTATGAGGTGACGACTGAAGTGCCATTTGAAAGTGTTTTGATTTGCCATTTACTTGAATACAATTGGCAGAGGCTGATTTTATGAAATCTTTGTGATTCAATTATAACTTAATGAAATTAGTTTAAGATTAGTGCTCTCCAAGTAGGATTAACAACATTCTTTTTTTTTTTTTTAAATCCCCACAGTAATACGAGGATTTAGATTCAGGAAACTCGAGATTCATGCTTAAATCTAATGATAAAATAAGACTATTTGGAAATCTACATGACCTTACTTAGTATCAAAGATGGTTAATATGTGCTGCTCTACGTAAAGTTTTGGAATTTAAATACAGTACTTGCATTCTGATGCAAGATCATATCGCCTAGGACAGCATGCTCCTTGCATATTTTTCACATACATCATCGCTGATCTCATTATGTTACAAAAACAAATCAAATTTTAATGATTTGGAAGAACAAAGATACGTAAAGATGCAGGATTATGCAGCCGCTACAACTCCTTTCAGCCTAACCATCTTCCTCCGAGGGCTGCATAAAAACATTGAAAGAAGCCAATTTCTAAAACTTCCTCTTTCTAACTTTGAAACTGGATGATCGGATGATATTATCATCTGTCTTTAATGTTGCCTCAAGTATCTCCATGGACTCGGGCTTCGTGAAGTAGGTGAAGAGGAGGTAGATACCATCCAAATATGTATTTTTTTCTCCTGCTTTGTTTCTCTTCTTGATGCTGTAGGCCAGTGGAATGACACCTCTGTTGAATACTTCCACATACATGCCACCTCCAGCAACAAGCAACTGTAAGACGACCATATCGCGTCAGAAAGTGCAAATATGCCAATATCACCACCTTATTCAAACTGGAAATTCTTTAGTTATATCTTAAATGCCTCCTGTTTAAGGTTTCTAGCATTGAAAGTCGCAAAGACATGGATTGAATGTTAATTTCAACATCTTAACTAACGCACTACAAAATTTTAGACTGACTGCCAAAGATATTTAATAAAAAGCTATGCTACAAAGTAGCAAACGGGTATGCTCCTATTGTGCCTGGCGATCTCTCTAATTAGAGTAGTTATGAGTATGGGAGTGAGGCTAGCCATCTCCCTTAGCTACTTCAACAAGCACAAAATCCCCAAAATGCAAGTTTTGGTCAATTATCATATGCAATGTACTTATGATACTTGTTGATTCAAACCCACCAAAATCATTAATCATTAATTTATTTAAGTCAGACAGTAACTTCACAATTCCAAAAGCAAAATCTCTTAACATTTAACTGCTATAAGAAGGGGAAAAAATAATGCTCATTTTCTAACAGGAACACATCTATCCAACTCGTGCCTTTGTACATAGCATTCGCCATTGCATATATGCTAGCGTTAGTCCAAGACAATTACTTGCATTTTCTTTGGAGTTAAAATGGCCTAACATAAAGTGAACTAGCCCACTAACAGAGACATTAGTCCCACTGCAAACAAAGAAAAAAGGAACCATTCTCCCACACATTATTAAAATGCACATCAGAAATACAGCACAAACTGATTCTGCACCAAAAGATTATATCTTTTCTCACTTCAGAAGATTCTAGCTTTTAGTTCCTAACCCACTGAAATTTCAAAACTTTACTGTCCAATATCGATCAATCCATGTCTACAGCACATTTAACAACTTGGGAAAAAAAGAAAAGCAACAAAATTTAGAAACATTACCTCCTCGTACTTCTGGGTGACAGCAAGCCGTTCATCTTCAGACATATCTGGTCTCAAAACGGCCATTGTCTCATATTGCCGGAGCCCGGGCGGGCACGGCGGAGGCTCCTTCTCTTCTACAGCCGTCATACCCGACCCAGTAAGTGGTGGCGGGTCATCTTCCGACCCGAACCCGGAGGAACCCTCATAAAATGAACCTGAGAAGTCTAAAGCGTGAGCCTTTACGGTCAGAGCAGTAACACCATGCCTCTTCTGGAGGGGCTTGAGGGCCAAAGGGAAATGTAGGGATGGTAAAGACGGAAATTTGGAGAAAGATTTGGGGCAAAATGGGGATGAATTTATTACAGCTGAAGTGGTAGCCATTGATGCCATCGCTCAGAAACAGAGTGGAAATGGCTCTCAAACTTGATAGAGATAAGGAAAGGTGGGATGTGTGCGTCCTGGAGTAAGTTAGCTAATAGATAATGGGCCAAAGCTCAATATCAAGCCCAATATTGAATGTTAAGCTTTATCCACTAAAGGCCCAAAATTCTTTTCTTGTAAAAAAAGCCAACAAATTCTTATTCGAGCTGAGAAGAAAAAGCAAATCGAAGAAGCAGAGAAGAGAGGAAGAGAGATGGATCCAAAGGTAACAGAAGCATCACAGCTCTTGGAGAGATTCAAAGCGGCGTGTGTAAGAGAAGATGTTGATACTTGCAACAAGCTCCTTTCGTCGCTAAAGGTGATTTTTTGAATTAATTTCTTAACCATTCCATGAATCGAATCTAAACCGAAAACCCTAATTTTTCGATTCTGCATTCCTGTTTTTGAGCTGGTTGATTTGAAATTGTCAAACTTTGATGGTATAGTGGGTGCTGGATTTGATTTATCGGGGTACTGACAAAGAAGTAATGATTTTTTTTGGTTTCTGCTTCTAGGTGATGTTGACAGAGTTTAGAAGCTTGCCTCCGCTGTTTGAAGATACACCAAATGCTGTTCATGAATTGATATTAGCAAGTAATCATCTTTGACTTTTTATGTTATTAAATTCGCCATTGTTTGATATGATGTTGATGAATTTTTAACATCACTTAAAAGATGTTGTTTTAGTAGTTTCATAAGTTTGTGTGCTAGAAAGTAGTATTTAGTGCGGATTTTGTGCAGAGGATGTTCACAATTATTTGTAATTGACCTTGTTTCTTAGATGGTAGTCTATTTTTTTTTCGTGTCAAAAACTTTCAGGGGATGTATATGAGCATGCTGTTCTTCTTAATGTGAAGATTGGGGATCAGGAAGCTTTTGAAAGGGATTTCTTTCAGTTGAAACCATATTACACTGATGCCAGGTAGACTTTCATTGGATTATGGTTTACGAGTGGTGCCTCATGAACTTCCTACTTCCTGTTTTATGCGTTAGTTATTAATCTCATGTTCTTTTTGTGTATGTCAGAATCAGTATCATAGTTTTTATGGACATTTTACATTATTATTGTTGAGGTTGCAATAGTCATGACTCTTTCTTTTGTATTTTGTTGGAGCAGTAGCCGTCTTCCACCATCTTCCCAGGAGTATATGATCTTAGGTCTCAACCTCTTGAGACTCCTAGTGCAGAATAGAATTGCTGAATTCCATACTGAATTGGAACTGCTGTCGCCTGATGCTTTGGAAAATCCTTGTATCAAGCATGCTGTGGAGTTGGAGCAGTCCTTTATGGAAGGGGCTTACAACCGCGTATTGAGTGCAAAACAAACTGTGCCTTACAAGGGCTATGATTATTTCATGGACCTTTTGGCAAAGACAGTGAGGTAATTCTGCTCCACTTGAGTTACAATAATACCTTAACTAACCTTAGATAATTAAGTATAAGGAATTGACTTGTCAGTGGTAACACGCCTATGGTTTATATCTGCTTATAGGGTTGATAAATGTAATATATTGTTTTATACATAGGAAGATGTTGTTACTATCAGACATGAATTTGCAGGCCAAGTTAGATTGGTTGTAGAAATGATAGATTGGTCATTCCAGGATTATTTGCTATGATTCGTGAAATTAAAATGCACTAGTTTAATGCCATTTTTAGCAAAATTGTGTGGTGATGGATGCTCGCACGTTGCGGACCTGTTTACATGGATAAATCCTTGTTAAAATTTGTTTGCCTGTGTTGGAATCCTCAACTTTTGCTGTACTTTGTTACAGTAATCTGACTAGTTTATTGCTATTTTGTTACTTTGCAGGGATGAAATAGCTGGATGCAGTGAAAAGGCTTATGACTATCTATCCGTCAATGATGCCCGCCAAATGTTGCTCTTCTCTTCTGATAATGAACTTTTGGAGTACATTAAGGAGGTATCAAAACATGTCTCATTTTTTTTTATGTTCATTGATTTCATAACCTTTTAAGCATTTCATGTTGAAGTGCTTCTCAAACATTTTCTTTGTTGAGTTATTTAAAGTTATATGGCACGAACTTCTGAAGTGTTTTGCGGTACTTTTTTAAAATCTTGCAACAAGGCCTGGGAAGCCTTTGTCATGTGCAAGTTTTGTATTGGTTTTGGCTGGGCAGAGATAACCCGGCATCTTATATAGGAAGGAAATAAGCCTGAGGGCACACTTTCTCTGAGATTTAGATTGAGCATGAACAATTTCTGGCATGCTCTTTTTCCTATTTCAGTTCTACGAGAAACATAAATATGACAATGTTCTATTGCATTATGCAGGAGCATCCAGAGTGGGAGATAAAGAATGGTGTAGTGATTTTCCAGAAGGCAAAAGAATCTGCCCCTTGCAAGGAAATACCATCTCTACAGCTCATTAACCAGACTCTGAGTTATGCTAGAGAGTTGGAGCGAATTGTGTAGAAAGGCAATTATTGGCTGTTTACACAAACCTCGAATTGAGAATTGTTCCCCTTGAGTATAAAAACATGTTAATCTTTTTGTAATGCAATTTGGTTCCTTCAGAAACAAAATTTGTTCACTCTTCTATTCTCTGGGGTAATTCCATATATGTTTTTCAACTACTCTATTCTCCAGTTCTAGAATCACAAATTTAGACTCCATTATTTCCTAATGGTAGGAATACAAACTTACCTATTGCACACAAGTTTTTACTGTTCAATTTTTAAATTTGTACATCTGTCTTGAGTGCTCTAACAATTATGTGTTATTTGTTGGACGAGATGAAAGATCTGTATTTTAGAACATGCAACAATTTGTTGGTCAGATTTGATTGCGATTATTATGTTAGGCACATGTCAGAGGAGATGAAAGAACTGTATTTTAGAACATGCAACAATTTGTTGGTCAGATTTGATTGCGATTATTATGGTACGCATCTGTTAAAGGCATATCCGACATGAACGTATGCCCCGGTCAATTGGGCATTTCTTGTAGTTGGAAAATTACCACGGCAAGTTGGGATGATGCTTCACAATCTGACTAAGAAGGCTGGATGTTTCCTAACGCTTGTCTTGAGTGCTATTCCTAGTTGAGAACCAGAACCATATTAATCGCGATTAAGGGTGTAAATGAACCAAGTTACATTAAACTTTAACTAGTTCAAATTTAGTTTGTTTATAATTGAGTCAAGTTCAAATCGAATTTGTTACGATATTTAGTATTCACATATTATTCGCGAACTTAAAAGAATCTAAATGAATTAAAAGAAATTTTTTACAAATATAAACTTTAAATCAAAATTATTCTATAAAATTTAAAATAAATTATTTATTAAATAAATTGTCATAAAATAATAATTTTATTGTAATAATATATTTTTTATATTTATTATAAATAAAAATAAATATATTATATATCTAAAATTAAATTATTAATATATAAAAATTACAGGCGAGTTCTTAAATATACGAATTTGAACTAACTTTTTATTCTTAAAAGTTCACAAACAGATTAGTTCGTTTACAGCAAAAATCACGATGTGCCCATAGACTCAGCGGCAGGGGTTAAGTTGGACTGTAGATCAATTAGACGTAGCCAAAGATGCTAATGTGTATTTTTTTTGGTCCTGCCATAGTAGCTGTTAAAATGGGACAATCAGTCACAAAGCAAGAAATACGAGACAAGACCTTTCTTTAGATAACGAGTCCTCAACTACCCTGCTACATCATTATGTTAAATAATTCCTTCCACCCACTGGCCTTTCTAAAATAATAGACACTTCTGAAAGAATCCTATACATTGTATTGTACCTCTTCTTAATAAGACGAGGAACCCATTACCAGAAAAATTCGCCTGCTATTCTTACTTACTGTCTTCATCGAATCTGTTAGTAGACCAACAACTTAATCATTTTTAAGTTTCAAATTCAACTGGGTATCTCTCAATAAATTGCTTGCAAAATGTAGAATGGTAATGCATTTTTTTTTACATTTAGTGACAATGACCTTTATCTTTTTGTGTTGTTTTTGGTGCTGATGGCGTAGTAGGGCTTGAATGTTGACCTTCCACTGTAATTTCAAGCAGGATTGCCAAGCCAGCATAGTTGATAAAAGGACCACTACTTGAGAAATACAACATTTTCAGAAAAAGGAAATGTGTCTAAGCTTTGTTTCCATATAGAATTCAAGTGCTCGTTGCTTGTATGTCTTTATGTAGTGTAGCGGTGGCACGTTTTAATATATATATGTATATTTTTTGTCAATTACTGTCAAAGTCAATATAATGCAGTCATGTAGGGTATATTTAGATGAGCATAATGGCGTTTATTGCTCTTATTCATGTGATTTGTTTAAGACAAAAGAAATAAAAAGCACAACCACTTACTGCAAGTACTAAATTATTGTTGTTGAGGGTCAATTGCTATTTTAAATTCTTTCTTGATTTCTATGGTTAAAACTCAGAAATTACTCTCAAATGGGCTAATATCATTTAAATCAGTTTAGCTTCAGACCTAATGTCCATGAGCATTTGCATGCCTTCACCAAATGTATTTATAAGGGAAGGTATATAGTTAACCACTACCCCAACTAAATCTTACTTCTCATCTTTATATAATGACCAAACCACCACATGGCTTGCATTATGTGTGCCAATGTCTTTGATATTAATGATCTTCCTAACTGCTGAAGGCCAAAAAAAAAAGGGTAATCAAGCTTCTTCAGGGGGAAAGAAAAATGAAAGGGTAACGAACTGTTAGTATTTTGCTTTCAAAACAGAAAAGAAGTTCCATTTTTACCTACAATACACAAAGGCTTATTAAAGATTCCATTACCTCTTTTTCTTCTTTGTATAGATTTCTGTCTTGGTCATATCATTATTAGCTCTTTCTTCTTTTCTTCTCATTCACACCCGACACTTGGATGTATTATCTTCATAACTCAGTCTAGTGAAATTTCGCTATCTATCTTTTGTTCTTAATGGAGAATAAGTCAAGATAAAGAAGAAGAAGACCTCTTTGGCTTTTCTGTACTGTTTAATGCTGCGAATGGTATCTTTTTTCTGTATGGAATAGTGACTTGACGACTCAACTGAGAAAGCAAGAAAGACCAGGTTTGTTTGTGCCCCTTTTCTGTAATGAGATTATGTTCTTTGATATTTTGAATTTACGCTGCCTCTGAATTTCATGGTTTAGAACCTATGGAGGTAAAACCCTTTTAGTTGCATGTATCTTTTAGTTGAGGAAAGTAGTAGAAACCAAAATGTTTGAAGCTCAAAATGACAATATACGCAGTTGACTAGGCGATTTTGGTTTCTCAGTGGCATTTTCTTGAAGACAATTATTGGTAGATTGAGTTTAATAGTTTCAGTGGATTAAACTAGTCGGGCAGCTCCTGAAAGGGAAGTTTCGCGGTCATGGATGACAAAACCTCATCACAATCTTCAGTTTCTGGCCCTTATCAGGAGGCTTCCAATCATGATGAACTTCTCATGAAACAGAGCATGCTCTTTTCCGATACTCTTAAGGTGAACTCTCTAGCAAGCTTGCAAATAACATGTTCAGGATTTGGGCTAAAGACTGCTCATTTTCACTTTTTTTAGGATTTGAAGAGTTTAAGGAAACAATTGTACTCAGCAGCAGAGTACTTTGAAAAATCTTACAGAAAAGAGGACCAGAAACAAATGTGAGTTGCGCTATTCAAGAACCTCTTACAAACACTTTTTAAAGCTTGTTAAATTTGATTTTTCTAGTAATCTAAATGTAGAGTAGTGGAGACCGTGAAAGATTATGCTATCAAAGCTTTGATCAATACCATCGACCACTTGGGTTCTGTAGCATACAAAGTCGATAATGTTTTAGATGAAAAGGTTGGCGAGTTGTCAGCTCTCGAGCTTCAGTTCACTTGCATAGAACAGGTAATTAATCCTCTAGGCTCTCATGTCTTTTAACATCTAAGTGTCCTCTTGGCAGCATAATCTTCATTTCGTTTATGGTATTAGAAGTGGGCATCAAATCCATACTATCTGTTACAGTCGATATGAATCATTACATACTCGTGAAATCATTTATTATGATTTTTTTTTTTTTTTTTGCTTATTATCTTCTGTCACTTAATACTTTTTTTTTTGTGGGTGGCATCTTAGAGACTAAAAACATGCCAAGAGTACATCAGCCATGGGGGACTTTCTCAACAGTTTTTGGTGGTCCAAACTCCCAAGTACCATAAGCGCTACATCTTTCCAGGCAAATATCTTGATCATCACTGCTATTTATCTCACCTGCTCTGACAACATTTTTCTAGGCAAATAGTTGCAGCACAAGAAACTAAGATTTTTCCTATCTCCAATCCAAGTGTCATTTCTTCGTAGAACTCATGCAGTGATGAAACCATGCATTAACAATGGTCATAAAAACTTTTTCAGCTGAGGAGAGCTTGGATCCCAAATCGATGTATCACAGGAGAAGCTTCAGTGCTGAATGCAATTCGCATCAGTTTAAAAATGGTACAACCCCACATTTCTTTCATTTTTAAATAAGCCTGGCAAATCTTTTAGTCTATCGTCAAGAATTACAATTCATGACCCAATGTCCTGCCTCAAATCATTCTCTTATAATTTTTCTTTTCCTGGCAAGCTGTTCGAGCAAGAATCAAAGGGACCTCTCCAACTATTTCCAGGTAATCTCAAAGCTATTAACTTCGATGACTTGACTAAGTTATCATGCATGCTTCACCACGATTAAATAATTTTAATGCAGAGATGCACATTCTAGATTAAAGCCTCCACAGGTTTCATCGAAACAAGGAATTTTCACATTCGCAGCTATTTCAACCAACAAAAAAGCAGGTTCCACAAATAAACTTTTATTCTCGTAATGATCAAACTATTTATCTAGATAATGGCAAAATCCCTTGTTTTTTGGGTCAATATTGCCTTGCATTTTTTTGTCTCATTGTTTAATACTACAAATACTGCACTGATTAACTTCTTTACTATCAGATAAAAGTTCCTCTCCACAGCGATTTCCATTTATTCGTTCTGAAACGCTTCATCCTAAAAGATCAACATCTCCAAATAATCCTAGTGCCATGATGCGACGGGTAAGCACATACTCAAAATTGAGAGTGACCACTTCCTATCGTTATCCTTATTTCTAGTTCATTCTGAGGCAGTGGTAGCATTTCCCCTTTCTACTAGTTCCTCACTCCAATGATGAAACTTAGTAAAGAAAAAATTATACTGGAGCAATGATACGATAAAGTTGTGAAATGCAGTAGACATCATATAGAAGAATGTACAATTGTGAATAGTGATTCTGACCTTAAGATGAACTTCATCTTATCTTTTCAGTATCCATCGGAACCCCGGAGATCAGTTTCATTGTCTACATATCCTGGAAGAGACAGAGGAAATGATATTGATCTATATTCCAACAAAAGTAAACGCCTCTTTAAGGCATTGCTTAGCATGCGCAAGTCCAAAAAGGATCACACATTTTACAGATACTTGGATGAGGTTTGAAAGATATTAGTGGAACGGTTGGAAGCAAATAATACATTGTCGTTTTTGGCCCTATTTTGTTTTCTCTTTTGTTTCGAAGCTTCAATAAGTGCGTTGCTAACCTTTTCTAGCAAGCATGTTTAGCCTTCTCTTGAGCAGTTCCATTAATGCACAAAAGAACTAGTTTGTATGATTTAAACTTTTGGATGATACATCAAATTCTACAATACATATATGCCTGATGTAATTATATTCCTTAGAATTTTTTATTTTCCTCCAGCTCCATCATGCAAATTCATCTGCAGGTATTGTAAAAAGAAATTGCTTATTCACCAGACTTAGATCCATTATCTAATCTTGTTTCTTCCATTTACTCTCCATCACAGACAAGATGAATAACCTGAACAGAAAACAAACAAAATCATTCGTGCGTCTGAACGTGCATAAGAGAAAAATATACTTAAAACCACCAAGCATTTAATTCATGTATATGCATGGAAAAATGGTAAGCACGTCATACTTGACGAATCAGTGCGAGGCACTTACCAAGAATCATCATCAAATCAATAATGTTGTAAGGTACATGTAAATTGAAATTTTTGTTGTCATGTATGTTATATATCAGCACTTGCTCAAAATCCAAGATCAAAAGTTGGCCATTCATCAATTTCCTTTGCACTCTTGAGCTGCTCAGTCCTTTCCTTTTTATCAATGGCCAAAGTTGAAAAACCAAAAGCAAAACCTCCATCGTGCAGTACAACGTCAGCATTTTCATTGCCCAGATGAGACTGCACAAGGATTCTCAACAAAATCATATTCATGACCAAGCTACATAGCTAATTAAATATTACATGACTGCACTTGGTAAAAAAAACAATTTAACGATCAGATAATTCAGATTTAAAGTGTGAAACATAATCTTTCATATCATTTTAGGTTATATGGCTCAAAAGATTAACATTCCGTACTTAGTTCAGCCAACAGATGCAAAATTCATTTCTTCAAGAGTAGGTTTGGAAAAAAAGTATTGAATATACTGTAATCATTCTGTCTGGAGTATGAATGTGAATCGGTTTTCAAGTGTTTTTGTCTTTTTTACTGATTTGTTCATGAAGAGATGGATAATCAAATCTTTCTACTTAATTAGGCCGAGACGGGATCAGCAAACTCACAAGGTTTTAGACACTTAAAAACAGCAATAGAAAGAGGTTCTACAAAAGAAACAAGAAAAATGTTTTGGTTATAAAAAGTAAACTTATTGGTAACCAAGGTGTGCATGGACCAAACCTGGTCAGAAATCCCAATTTCACTGTCATAGGAAACTTGACCGCCTCTAAGAGTAGACGTTTCTGCAAAATCATATTCTCATAATTTAGACATGATAACGTAATTCAGAAGATACAGCTATAAACATCACAGTATTACATCTAAACTTGCCTTTGGAAGGAAAAAGATCAGAGTGATTTTCATTGTCTGCACTTGCACTTGATCCCTTATCATCCTTATGGTCATTTGATCCATCATTTTGCAATGATACCCTGGGTCCTTCATCTGGAAATGACACTTTGGGCAATTGAGAATCTTTAGGATTATCTACCTTGGTATCTGAAACTTGAAGCCCCTTAGCAGAGGAAACCAGTGTAGCCATGTTCTTGTCAGTACCCTCCCCAACAACACTCACCTGAACTATAGGCTTTTGGAGAATGGATAAGATCTGATGGACTGGCAAGGATGGAAAAGACTTACAATCAGTTTAAGATAGAAGCAATGGGGCAAAGCATCATGATGAGTTCAATTGGCAGCACAAGCTAATACATTTATGGAGACTTTCTATGTAATACACTATTTCAAAATTGGGAAATGTGCCTGTTTTCCTGCTTTTTGTTAGTAATGGAGAAAGCTGACATGGTGAACAGCAAATAACAAGGGCTACTGGTTATATTTAAAAAAGCAGAGGTAGGATCGACAATGGATTTTACTGGCCTAAATTTAACTATGATACAAATAGTTTAGTTAGCATATAGACATACAAGAAATTGCTATCACACAAAGCATTATAGTAGCAAGAAGACGTCTTTTGGTGACTAGTAATTTTGTAACTATAATGAAGTAAGTACGCCTGGACCCACTGTCACGTAAAGATTTGTTAGTCATAGCAATATTGGTCCTGTCTACTGTGTAAATGCTATTGGAATCTGCATCCTCCCTGGAACGAGCCCTGTTTTGAAATTTTCCTGTCACCAAAATCAAAAGAAACTTCAGAAGTTTTCAGCTTTAATAACATCAAGCTTCCAGGAGAAATAACAATATGAGAAAATCAAAATTGAAATTGGGAAAGCAGAGTATGCTGCTAAGAATAAGGAGCCCAAGTTAAGGTACTACATGCCTACATCCAATAATCTTGCTGTATCTTATGCAAGATCATGTAGAGGCTTGTCTATAGGATCTGTTTCAAATAATTTGACCTCACCTATGTTTGCGATGTTAAACTTTGAACCTGCATCTTTGCTTGAGCAAGCACTCTTCAAGGTTTCTGAAGAAGTCAAATTAATTGAGCAGGAAAGATCAAAGCCTACAACATTATCCCATAAAAGGCCAAAACAGAGAGATACGAAAAAAAAAAAAAAGTACAAGGTAACCAGCCAAACAAAAGCGTCCATTGATCAACATAAACAAAAATATTAAACACCAATAATATATAAGTTTGATCAAAAAGTAATTAATAAGTAACCCAATAAACAAAATTTTTTACTGAGACAGTGTACCTTGGGAACTAAGTGGCTCACCAACTTCCACTAAATACTTAGGCAACATAAATGTACTTCCACTTCTCACATCTTCGGACAAACTGAGGAATTTACTGCTGAGGATGGTTTTATCCTCATTTAGTAAAGTCACCTGCCATTTCTAAAGTGATTACTCAATATATTTAAAGTTATGATAGGAAAAAAAAAAGAAAATTAGGAGATTTATTCCTTTATTCATCATATGAAAATAAGTGAATTGAATAAACTATTCATTACATAAGAATAGTGAAAGAGAAAACAGCAATTACAGAAGTAGTTCGTGGCAAAACCAAGTGGACCATCACCGTCTCCTTGTTTCACAACAAGGATAATTGTGGTCTCGTCAAATTCACAATATTTCTTGTAGGAAAAGATGCCTCATAACAGGTCAAGTACCTTAATCCAAAAGCAGACATCTCAAATTTAAAAGACTACTTCCAGACACAGAACTAACAACAGGTTTTGAACCAAAGTTCCATACTTAAATTACACAATATTAAGACATTTCCAGCTTCAAAAAGTTGGAAGCTGTTTGCATATTTGCAAAAGATGCCTCAAGAAGCTGGAAGATGCTATGAATTTTTTCACATTATCTGAGTAAAGCTAAGGCTGAAGCAATTAAGAATAGAAATATGCCAAGTCGTGCAGCCCAAAAGAATAAGTAAAGAGGACACTTATTGCTCAGAGGTACCAACCTGCATTCTGTAAGAACCACTAGAGGCAAGCCTAAGGATGCCACTCTGGTACTTCTTGGCCTTCTGAGTTATCTGACTAGTGTAAAGTGCCTGCCACTCTGCATCATAGGGAACATAAGTGGAAAGCCAAATTGATAGGACATGGATCACTAAACATATGCAGACTTCTACAGATGGATCACAAAAGATGCTTTGGACAGAGATGATAAAGAAACAGAAAGGAGCAATATAGATGATAAAGAAACAGAAAGGAGCAATATGTCCAATCTTCAACAAATAAATGCAAATATAATAACATCTTAACTATTTGAAATATGACAATCCAAATAAATATTCATCCGATTGACCTTTTGTCATAGATCTGTTGGCTTCAAAATAATTCTGATGTTCATGCTCCATTCTTTTTTTGCCAACAATATTGCCAGCGCTTCCTTGAATGTTCAAATCTCCAGGAAGTTGACTTTCCCCTTCAGGTTCTCCAATTTCAACAAGATGAGCATCAAATGTTATGGATTCATGAGACCTTATCATCTCATCTTTCTTGAGGAACCTGCTTTCTAAAAGCTCCCTCCTTTCATCATATAGCATAATCTGAATGGACACCCTCCAAAAGTGAATTTCAGGTCAACAATACCATTACGAGGCAGAAAATAAAACAACAAACAACTGCTCATCTGGAATACTGGTTAGGAAATACACATATCATCAATTCATGATGGGCTGTTGTTGCAGTTACTTCTTGCAAAAGCAGCCACCCAACTAAATGGCTATATATTCCCAAAGGCAGCATTTAATGAGGGATGCTTTTGCAAAAGGCATCTGTAACGACAATCTCAAACAAAACAGGCATAAAGTGTGCTGCATACATTGAAAGAAAAACAACCCAATACGAAGCAAAAAATAAATAAACAAATAAATCACTAATAAGTGACTCATAAGCAGGGATGCTTAAAAAGTGCATAATTCCTTAAAAAAGATAAAAAGGATGGGCAGGTAAAAATGTCTAGAAACTGACCTGCCTTCTGGAGGATCCACTATTTGTAAGCCTCAGAAAGCCATCATGATATTTCTTAGCCTTTTGAGTCATTTGTGTTGTGTACATGACCTGCCATTCTGAATTGAAACGGGGAACATGTTAACCAGGACAAATTTTCTCAAAGTGGTACAGACAGAAGCAATGAATTCTAAGAGAAAACCATCAAACCAAGAAAATTTTACTGATATGAAATTCAACACAATAAATAGATGTAATCTGTTGACAGGGAATGTGAGGATAAACCATTGGCTTTGAAAATCTGGCACTGAATTAATTAAAACAAAATTTTTCTTCAAGAAAACTGTTGTTGAATTATTCTTAAGCATGGAAGAAGCAGGCACTGTCATTTTGACTCAATATTAACAAAGAGGCATTAATTATGGAACTGAGAAATAGAAGCAGTGCGGTAGCAATGTCACCCTTCCATTTCCACAACACTCCATAGCTCTATGAATCACAGATGAAAGCAACAGAAGAAGAAAATTCAAAAATCAACTTAATCCTTTTGCAATAAAATAGAAAACTTGTCCGCTTCAGACTCTGTAGCAGATTCTACAACTAACCTGTAACCCTGGGATTCCCTGTATCTGAACAGCTCTGAAATGCTCCATACCTTTGCATCTCACTCTTCTTGAAATCTGGCATGGCACACGCTCATATAAAAACTATTCTTTATAACTTCGATTCTTGTTTGGAACAAATCACACTTTGAATTGAATTCTTGTAAAGTCATATCATTTTCAAATTTCATTCTTTCTAAACCCCAAGTGAAGGGGGGGAAAAAAAAAAGAATGACATATGAATAGAACAAACCTCTAATCATTTTCTTCGACGGACTTAGATTATTCAACAGTGTATTTCTCTGCTCCACATCATCCTTCTTATCTTTCAAAAGCAATTACAAACAAAAGCGATCAAAAAATTCAAAAGTATCAAATCAAACAAAACCAAACAGAATCAAAACACGTACACACACGCTACGCACCAGAAGAAGAAATTGAAGGACTTCGAAACTTCTTTCGACGAATCAAACCAGGTTTAGACATCTCATCAATCTTCTTATCAACACTATTCAAGCTAATATTAGGTTTTCTCATAGACTTATGATCAAAATCAACCTCGCCTTCAAAATCGCCAACATCCACAAGATAACCGTTAAATGTCAGTGTTTCACCGGAGCTAACAACTTCACCGCCTTTTAATATCTTGCAATCTAATAGGTTATCGCACTCATCAAACAGCTTCACCTAGTCATCATCAATGATAAAATTAAAACAAAATTAAGCACATTCAGAGGGTAAAATTGAGCAGAAATGAATCAGTATATACCTTGTTGGTTGAGACATGATGGTCTAAGAAACCGTCTTGGTACATTTTTCGTTTTTGCTTGATGTGCTTCGTGTAGGTCACGCTCCATCGCTTCTTCTGCTTCAAATCCTCCATTTGCTCGTTGCAGAAAATGAAATGAAAAGATTGGTGGCGGGAAAGGAAATGATGGAAAGTCGCTTTTATCCAGAGGAAGATCGAGGAGCGATGTCGTATTGTGTCAAGTCGTGTACGAAACGGTGTCGTATAAATTTCCAGGAATATAGTGAAACCAAGCGGTAAAAAAAAGAAATAAATAAAAATAAAACACGTTATTAGAGAAAATAAACAACAAAACGAATAAACGACGCAGGCAGCGAGCGAGCAATCGAGCGAGAGAGACTACCAGTTGAACTCGATTTGTCTCTTTTTTTTTTTTTTTTTTTTTTTTTTTGCTGAGAAGCTCCGAATTCTCTTGATCTTGAACCCAATCAGCTGTTCTCTTCTTTGTTTCTGATTTTTGAGGTAATTTTTTGAATCTATTTGGGCTTCAGTAGATTTGCTAGATTAATCGATCTGCATGTTTTGTAATTATATCTGCTGTTTCTGCTGTTAAATTTAGTTTATTTTTTGGGAATTTTGGAGTTTGAATTGATGATTTTCTCTGTCAGTGGAAATTGAGGTTAGTGAAGAATTTCGTGTTAATTAATGGGATAATAGAAGCTAAAATTTGAAATTTTTTCTGTTTTAATTGAACTAATTTCTTGATTTTTCACGCTAGATATTGACTTGCTTAGTACTTTAAATATGCAATAAGGATGCCTATAACCTATTGAATTGCAAAATGCAAGAAGTTGTTATGTATGTTCTTTTATCAGATTAACTAAGTATGGTGTTTTTCGAGATTTTGCTCGAAGAATACGATATTGTTTGGCTGCATTGCCTGTGAGCATATATGTATATATAGATATGAATCCTTGTGCTCTTTTTAGTTAGGTTTTGTGGTTTTAGATTCTGGTGTATATCGAGGGAAGGATGTTGAAAATTTATGCCCTTGGCTATGAAATTTCAGGGTGAGTTACGAATAAATTACAGGCACAGCTTCAGCAAAAAGGTTCATCACCTTTTGCTTTTCAGTCTCGGTGCTAGTATAGCATCCTATGTTGTAAGGCACCTACAGCCAAAGCTGTTATGCAGAAACCATGGGAGATGGCAGCACTACCAATACCAATAGAGGCATCACAAGCAACACCAACAGTAATGAGAAGCCGGAGTGGCTGCAACAGTATAATCTGATTGGCAAAATTGGTGAAGGTACTTATGGTCTCGTATTTTTGGCAAAGATCAAGTCTGCGGCTAATCGTGGAAAATCTATTGCTATCAAGAAATTTAAGCAGTCCAAGGATGGAGATGGTGTTTCCCCTACTGCTATCCGGGAAATTATGTTGCTTCGGGAGATTTCTCATGAAAATGTCGTGAAGCTTGTGAATGTACACATTAATCATGCTGATATGTCACTATATTTGGCTTTTGATTATGCTGAACATGATCTTTATGAAATTATTAGGCATCACAGAGATAAGGGCTCCCATAGAATAAATGAGTATACAGTGAAATCATTGTTGTGGCAGCTGCTCAATGGCCTGAACTATCTTCATAGTAATTGGATAGTACATCGAGATCTAAAGCCATCCAATATCCTTGTAATGGGTGAGGGAGATGAACATGGAGTTGTCAAAATTGGTGATTTTGGACTTGCAAGAATATATCAAGCTCCTTTGAAGCCATTATCTGATAATGGAGTTGTAGTAACCATTTGGTATCGTGCGCCTGAGTTGCTTCTTGGAGCAAAGCACTACACGAGTGCTGTTGATATGTGGGCTGTGGGATGCATTTTTGCTGAACTTTTGACATTGAAACCACTTTTTCAAGGGCAAGAGGCCAAAACTGTGCCAAATCCCTTTCAGCTTGATCAACTTGACAAGATTTTTAAGGTCTTAGGCCATCCTACACTAGAGAAGTGGCCAACTCTTGCAAATCTTCCACATTGGCAATCAGATACACAGCACATCCAAGCACACAAGTATGAGAGTACAGGACTGCACACTGTTGTGCATCTCTCCCCAAAAAATCCTGCATATGATCTCCTATCCAAGATGCTAGAATATGATCCTCGAAAGCGGATAACAGCTCCTCAAGCTCTAGAGCATGAATATTTTCGGCTTGAACCTTTACCAGGGCGCAATGCGCTTGTGCCCTCTCAACCTGGAGAGAAGGTGATCAATTATCCTATTCGTCCTGTTGACACAAATACAGATTTTGAAGGAACTACTAGTCTACAGCCTCCACAAACAGTATCGTCTGGAAATCCTGTTTCTGGAGGTATGGCAAGTGGTCATGGAGTGGGCGGCAGATCTGCTCCTCGACCAATGCCTATGGGCATGCCAAGAATGCAACCTCAGGCCATGACTGGTTATAATATTGCACCTCAGGCAGGGATGGGTGCTGGAATGAATCCAGCTGGCATTCCAATGCCACGGGGTGTTGCTGCCCAACATCTTCGAAGGAAAGAACAACCAGGTTTGGGGACTGGATATCCTCCGCAAAAATCCAGGCGCCAATAGACAAATATCCTTCTTGATTGATAACTGCAATTTTCTTTATGTCAAGAGTACAACCATGTACCCTCCATGCCCTTGTGGAAGGATTATTTTCGAGTCCAAGTTGGCCAAGTCGAGCTGCAGAATGATTTTTCAACCATGCCTTGCATGGAAGGCTGTTCAATTGTTGTATTGTAGACTGTTTTCTATGACATGGAAACCCCATTTGTAACCAATGAGGGAGCTTACTTGATGCTTGTGGAGAAAAATTATTTGAACCATATCCAATAGCCAAGAATCATCGAACAAGCAAGAGGTGAAGGTAGTTGTATTTGTAATCATTGTGCGGGATACCATTTCTTTCCCTTTTAAGGATGTTTATCAGTGTAGGATCCTGATACTTGCCAAAACAAAAAAAGAAAAGAAAAGCTTGTTTGGCATGTATGGCTTACTGGCATTTGGTTGGCTAAAGCTTGTTAGATTAGGTTCCAAAGGGGCAGGTGAACTCATGATCTGTTTAATCTAAAAGAAAAGTTAGTTGGCCTTTTCCCCTTTTTTTTTTTTTAAGAATAACCAAATTCAAATGTTCTGAAATATGGATTTTGACATAACCATCAGGTTGCCAGAAAAAAAAAAAAAAAAAAAAAGCATCTTTACATTGAACACAATTGATTCTTGTCAATACAAATTTCACAGGCACCCAACTAGATGCACCCGCAAACTCTGAATGACTTAAATTAACATCTTTATATATATATATATATATATATGTATGTATGTATATATGTATGTATGTATATATGTATGTATGTATAAACAAGTGTTGATTACAAAAATAAATATAAGGAGATGCAACATCTAATTGCAATGGAGACAGATGATCCCATGAATTATTGCAACATCCCAGGAGTATTGGAACAAGGCTTCCATGTTCCATTTGACTATTGTTTTATTTATTTCTTTATAGTTGTTGTTTCTTGTACAACTAGCCAAAGAGTTCTTCAATTTTAATAAAAATAAATGAATTGATTTCCAAATATAATATTATAATTTCCCAATACAATCATTTTATTTCGTTTTCAATTGTATAATTTAGCGGTCTAATTTTTGCTGCAAATCTTCAAGTTGTTCATCCAGCTAACCTGCATCATTTTTATTTTTAACTTCACATGTAAATATCTAATTTTTTTGTTGACCCCCCAGGCCATTGGAATAATATACTGATAAGATCAAACATTACCTATATATATATATTAACCTTGATGTGCTCATTACTGGCAAGACCCGTCCATGATTGTGTTAGTTGATTATTTGCTTTTTTTTTATTATTATTAGTTCACAAAAATAAAACTATTTCTTTATTTTTAGATGAATTTATAAGTTAATTAAAACTAATTTTAAAAATAAAAATTAAAAGCATATTAATTTTGATATATTTAAAATTATTTTTTTTCAGTTAGAATCATTGGTGTCTATAATTCATTAAATTTTAACTAATTTAGTTCAATTCAGATAGCATCATAACAACGATAAAAAATTTCTAATAATTATTTAACGTAATAACTACTAATTCAGTTCAATTCTCACGGAATCACAAAGATAATAAAAAGTCTCCTAATAATTATTTAACGTAACAACTCGAAACGTTACTTAAAAAAATAAATCTTTATCAACTGATGTAGAGGTTATTGGTATATCCAAAATTAAATTTTTAAAATTTTTTATTTTTTAAAAAAATTATAATGACAATATAATAATAAGCACTTCTAATTATAATTTTCTTTATGAACCCATAAATAACTATATGATTCAATATATCCATTTTGTCCTACCAAATAGGGAAATGAATATATATATGCATAAGTATGAGATCACCAATAATGATTGACTTTTTTTAATGTCTGCTAAAAAGGTTCTTCCATTTTTATTATGTTTTATTGACGTAGTCAAGCACTATAAAAAATTATAGCACTATATAAAGTTAATGTCACTTTATTATATATTTTTAAATATTTTCATTTTTAATTATAGCATAGCCGACTTCCCAATTGTGTATATATGTAAATTTATATTTTTTACTTGACCTCTTGTATTATATCATCTAGTGCCCAAAATATGCGTATAAATATGTAGTTTTGGAGAAGGTTGATTGGCTAAAGATGATTCGGATCTCAATTCATGAGATATTTAATCAAGTTTAATTACGTAAGAGTTAGTGGTAGATTTTGAAAGGTGAAGTATAGTTATTGCATAAAATTCTTAATCTAGAGATTTAATTAGAATAAAGAGAGATTTATGGAATAAAGAAAATAAGCCTAAGAAGAATAATATATATTTATATATATCATATAATGAGTAAAATTTGATGCTCTACCCCAAAAAAATTGGATGAATGGGAATAAAATCAAGATATACTTTATATGATATGGCTAATAAGTCAAATATCAACATGAATTATTTTACTTTCAAAAATGGAATTAATGCAATTAGAAATTATCTTATTGATATTTTTTACTAGTGAGAATTATAAAGATTTCGAATTCTAACAACCACCATCCATCAATAATATCATCTTTATAGTGAATATCAAAAGATTGGCTATTCCTGTTGTATAGCTCATGACTATTGCACTTCCATTGTATAAAAAAATAAATAAATATAATAAAAAAGTAAAACTTGAGTGATGCTTCATACATGTTTTAATCAATTTAATCCAACTATTTAACTGCCAACTTCCTACTAACTTAATGATAGTAGACATAGCACTCTTATAGAAGGAGACCCCTTCCTCTAAAAAAATGCTGTGTCATAACCAAGCTTTTTTCAAAAGCCATTCAACCATTTAACTTGATGCTAATTTGTTTAATGTGGTTATAAATTCTTAAGATGAAACCACGACAAATAAAATTTTGTCGCTATTCAAAGCCGACTCAGCCCACATACAGGACCTTTTTCGGACAAAAGTTTTTCAACATTAACATTTTTTCTTTATCTTTCTTCTCAACATCATTTAGCAACCATTGGTTGCTAAATACAAGGTTCTATTAATTTTTAGAAGAAAAGGGGTATGTATCTCGATCAATCCAAGTTTAATATTTATTCATTTGAAATCTGGATTCTTCTACTTTATATATTATTATTATTATTATTATTATTATATTTTTCATTTTTTTTATTTCCTTCTATCATTCCTTAAAAGTTGAAACAGTTGAGCTAATAATATTTCTATTTTTTCACTTACTATTTTTAAAAACAAAAATTGTTGTAGCTACATATTTAAATAGGAAAACCCATTAATAAGCCCTCAAACTTATGTGATTTATTTTATTGAGCCCTTATATATTTATTATATTTTAAAAGATCCTTAAATATTTATTTGATACAACATTGAACCCTTTTTTAACATAAAAAATGGAAAATAAAATTGATGTTTGAGGGTTCAATATTGTATCAAATAAATGTTTAAGGGTTCGATATGTATCAAATAAATGTTTAAGGGTCTTTCAAAACACAATAAATGTATAGGGACTCAATGATACAAACCATTAAAGTTCGAGGGCCACATAATTAGTTTTTTTCTATTTAAATAATAATAGTAATCGATAACTCTGAATTGAATCTCTTGTCATAGAACTTATATTGATGAGAAAGTTGGGTGAATGAGTGGGGTTTTCCCCACAAACATTCCGAAGATTAAGTCAACATTTGTATATATGAGAAAATAATAATAAAGCGAGTATAGTACAATAGAAGGTTGAAGATAGAATGAGTGTTGGATGATTGTTTGTATGATGAGATGATGAGAATGATAGTCATGGCTTGATGTAGTGATGTTATGTGGAGATGAATAAGATGAGATGTATAGACAGAGAGAGGTTATACATAAACCTGAGAGGAATAGGATTCTTTAGTCTTATAGGATTGCTTTGATTAGGAGAGAAATATACTTCTTTTACAGGATAATCCCCATGATTAGGAATCAAACAGATTTCCTTCCTCTTTGAGAATTTAGATTCCTCTTTCAATTATCAAGAGTCCCCCTAAAAGCATATTCGAATATTTATATCTGAGATCTAATGAAGCGTTACAATGATGAATGTTGAAAAGATTATTTGTTGCTTAATAGTTCGAGTAATGAATGATCTTTTCTGTTAGATTTGAGATGCTCAGGGATGATAATTTGTTCGAGTTGCTAATGATGCTCGGTGTTATGAAATTACCCGAGTTTTTTATATCAGTATTATAAAATGACATGAGTCTTCATTGATGCTCGGTGTTATGAAACAACCCGAGTTTTGAGCCTCAATGTTATGAAAAAACCTGAGGGGGCCAGCTTCAGTCACCGAACTTTGATGCTCGATGTTATGAAACTATCCGAGTCTTGAGCCTCAGTGTTATGAAACAACATGAGGGGGCTAGCTTTAATCACTGCACTTTGATGCTCGGTGCTATGAAACAACCCGAGACTTTGTTGAATGCATCAGTGTTGCTCGTTTATGATTTCTGAAAACTGTATGTGTTGAGTCTTGCTAAAGTGTTGCTTGATGCCAAAGCCGAGCATTATCAATATTGTTGATGTTTGATTATTCCAAGCATTGTTGCTGTTACAACAGATAAAATAGAGAATTTTTTTGGATCATTTGATCTCCCTTAGCAATAAATTTGTAAAGAGGAGCAGTTATTAAATGATCTTTGTGCAAATCTTTTGACAATCATACTCGGTAACAAAATTGGACAGCTAAGTAAATAAACTCTGAGATACCTCACTTCCAAAACCAGGTGCTCTGAGAAATCCCATGAGCTAAAGAATAGTAAATGTGGGTGATCGATTATTTTAGAATTTGTTGTTCGTTGCTCAGAGTCTAAACACCTATGAAGTCGGTCTCTAGTAGTGGATGCTCATTTGGAGTTGATGCTCGAATATCCAAGGCTTCAATGCGGTTCTTGGTGCTCAATCGAGAAAAATGGCAGGAAATTTGAGATATTCAGATTGATTGCTCTGTACTCGGAGTCTGGATGCTCAAAAAATCAATGTCTGATTTTCAATGCTAGATTTTGATACTCAGAGCATAGCTTATAATCTTGATACTTGGGGGTTCTGCTGTTGACCAGTGTTCGTTGTGGTTGTTTATTGAATGAACGGGCACATTCTACATATTAACTCTCGGCAATCTCCTGACTTTAAACGTGGATGGATGCTAGTGCTGGTCCCTTGAGTAGTTTAGCTTTTGACAACTTCAATTTTCTTCACATAAAAAATACTTTTGCTGGTTAAAAAAAATCAACATCCTGCTCTGAGTTAAAAGAAGTTGTGCTTATGAGAGAAAATATGCATGGCCTTCAAACTTATGCGTATGGTCACGGTTTTGGGTAACGAGGAATTCAAGCTTCAACTAACAAGCTCAACTTGTTTCATAAAAATTGTTAGTTATTAAACTTGAAATTAGTATATCTATATTTAACATATGTTAAGTTTAAAATAACTATTATTGTTTATAACTAATATTATTGAAAGTTTATGGAAGACATTTATTTAACTATGTTAAGCTACTAATATTTTTAGCATGTAACTATAGTATAAATACCCTATAAATGTTAAATTGTACTCAAGCAAAAAAAATTTCAGAGAATAAAACATATATATAAATCTCTCTTCTCTTCTTTTGAGTGTGTGTAAACTTTGTGGGTGCTCATCTGCTTCCAACAAAGTGGTATCAGAGCTTTTAAAAAAATATGGCAGCAAAAGGAGCTTCTCTTTCTTTTCAATACCCGCAACTTAACAAAACCAATTATGAGAATTGGTCAATTAGAATGAAGGCCATCCTTGGTTCTCAAGGATTTTGGGATGTAGTTGAGAAAGGTGTTGAGGAACCCAACAATGAGGAAGCATTAACTCAAGTTCAAAAAGAAGCTTTAGAGAAAGAAAGAAAGAAAGATCAAT
>CATIWM010016362.1:0-17585 GCA_949671775.1 Mallotus repandus | reverse complement strand
GTGGTGGTGGGGTGGTGGTGGAGGTGGTGGTGGTAGTAAAGGTGGTGGTGGAGGTGGGGGTGGTGGTGATGGTGGAGGTGGGGGTGGGGGTGGTGGTGAGCTGGAGGTGGAGGTAGAGGTGGAGGTGGTGGTGGTGGTGATGGTGGGGTGGTGGTGGGGTGGTGGTGAGGTGGAGGTGGAGGTGGTGGTGGTGGAGGTGGTGGAGGAGGTGGTGGTGGTGGTTGTGGAGGTGGTGTTGGTGGTAGTGGAGGTTGTGGTGGTAATGGTAGTTGATAAGGTTGTAGTCAATGTTAAAAGAAAAATTTAGAAAACATCTTTTATTAGTTTTCTAAAGTCTTTTATAATTTGGAAAATTTGGAAAATAGTTTTCTAGTTTTTTAAAGTTAGAAAATATCATGACTAAACAACAATTTCTATTTTCCAATTTTTTTAGAAAAGTTTTCTGAAAAACAGACCTTATTTTCTAAAACTAAACAGGCCCTAAATCTTTCCTGCTTTCTGAATAAAACTTGAACCTCTTGTTTGAAAATCCTTATCATAATCATTCCCACCAGATCTGCCAGTAATGCTGGAATTTGGTACTTTTGGATCATGTTTTGGAAATTCAAAAGATTTCTTATCATATCTCATTATAGCCCTAGTCATCAAAGAATCAATATCACCATAATCCGACCGAAACCATTTACTGATAGTTGTGTTAGATATTATTAAAATAATACAAAATTACATAAAATCAATAAGTTTAAAATTGTAAAAATAAAAAGTCATCAATTCGGTTTTGACTCTTATTTAATTTGATTTGATTTGATTTTTAAATATTTAAACTCAATTTAATTTTATGTATTTTTCAATCCAACGCGATCGTACTTATGACCAATGCACACCCTAATGCCAAGCAAAAAATATTGTTAATACAAAAAAATTGTTAAAAAACTAAAAGCGAAGCCAACGCGTAAATTGACCAAGGAAAAAAATAACAAATAAAACAAAAACTAGAAAGAAAAAGAAAAAAGAAATTCAAACGTTCGAATTTAAAGGGTAAAATTGACATTGCGGAATACATGGCTGGGGAGCGCTTAAGCCTTAAGTAAACTAATCTGTCAAGAAGAATTCCACACGCGGAACTAACAAACACGACACGACACACAACAGTCTTTAAATTCTTTCTTCATCGTCTCCTCCTTTCTTCAGTTTCATCTCGAAGTCAACAAATCAAAACAAAACCAAAATAATCAATCAGTAGCATTCTTAATTTACAGCAAAAAAGATGTCGTGCTCCGTTGCGGTATCCAATTCTCCAGCGTTCTCACCTTCATCATCGCTCTTCTGCAGTAAAACATCAGTGATAATACCTCAATCTCCGGCAGAAACCCTAAACTTAACACTAACACAGTTAAAAGCTTCTGCATCAAACTCTCCGTCTTCGTCTTCATCTCCATCATCTTCTCCGTGCTCTCCTTTCCGCTTACGTCTCCAGAAGCCAACTACTTCTTCTTTGGCTTCTTCTTCTTCATCGGCTCTTTTGAAGAGAAAGAGACCTGGCAGGCTTGATATTCCTACCATTAGCATGGGATTTGGATGCCCGGTCACACCTGCTTCTGACGTGTCAGAGATTGAGACGGAGGGTTGTGGATATTCTGTGTATTGTAAAAGAGGAAGGAGAGAGGTTATGGAGGATCGCTTCTCTGCTGCTCTTGATCTTCAAGGAGATCCCAAACAGGTGTATTTTCTCTTCTCTATTTAAAAATATTTGGTAGTTTTATGCTTAAATATTTGGTAGTCAAGTCATGCGTGTGGGAACGGTATGGTTGTTAGAATTTCATTTTTTCAATTTAAAAAATTATAGATCATTTGAATAAAATTGAAATCATGCCAAACATAACATGTTTTTGCTAGAGTTGAGCATGATTTATTCCAAACAAGTCATATAAATGGGATAGATTTGATAGATAAATCGTTTAAATTGCTCATAATGCATGCTTGTTTGTGGGTAATTTAAAATGTTTTAGTATATGTTGGTCCACTTGCATTAAAGAAGAAGTAAGGCATATAGTGGTAAAATGTAATTAGAAAAAAATTCAATTACTTGCTTAACCGTATAGTTCCTTTGTTTAAATATATTTATGTTACATTTTTTAACTTTATTATTATTATTATTATTGTTGTTTTAGTAATAATTGTGTCTTATATATTACATAACATTTTGTGCAGGCGTTCTTTGGTATTTTTGATGGGCATGGAGGTTGTAAAGCTGCTGAATATGCAGCAAAAAACTTAGATAAGAATATTATAGATGAAATTATTAGGAGAGATGATGGACAAATTGAAGACGCTGTTAAACATGGCTATTTGAACACAGATTTACAGTTTCTAAAGGAGGATGTAAGAGGTGGCTCATGTTGTGTGACTGCTCTGATGTGGAATGGAGACCTTGTTGTATCTAATGCTGGTGATTGTCGTGCCGTCATGAGCATAGGAGGTGTCTCCGAGGCCCTCACGTCTGATCACCGCCCATCTAGAGAAGATGAGAAGAACAGAATTGAGACCTTGGTAAGAAGCTTGTCAAAATCAAGAATGCTTTGTGTACTATTTCATACAAAAAGCGTAGATCCTTTGAAAACCATAATCGAATTGAAATTTGTTTTTGCAGGGTGGTTATGTCGATTTAATCCATGGTGTTTGGAGAATTCAGGGGTCTCTAGCTGTTTCCAGGAGCATAGGAGACCGCCAACTTAAACAGTGGGTAACAGCTGAACCTGAGATCAAAATTTTGAGAATCAGGCCTGAGTATGAATTTTTGATCCTAGCATCTGATGGTTTATGGGATAAGGTATTCTTTAAATCCTCACATATTGTTTGAGTTGAAGCCAAGTAATAAATAATTTATCAGGATTTGTTACGAAAGTATGATGGGATGAAAGAGCAAAATTTATATCCAACTGACCGAACTCTTTATTTGGTTTCAGGTTTATAATCAGGAAGCTGTAGATATTGCTAGACCTTTGTGCATAGGAGTTGATAAGCCAGATCCATTGTCTGCCTGTAAAAAGCTTGTTGACCTATCTGTTTCACGAGGTTCTACTGATGATATTAGCGTGATGCTGATCCAACTGGGGCGCTACATTTAATTGTGTGCAAAACCTAGAGAGAGTTTGAAAATCTAAAAAAAAAAAAAAAAAAAAAAAACTTGCATTGCCGAGTAACCCCTTGAGATTTCAGCTTCTGCAGCTAGAGGTATTGGTAACTAAGATAGCAGTTAACGGTTGATTATGTTAGGAGTATTGTACTAAAGTAGCCTAATCTAGAGTTGATTTTTGACCATTCTTTGGGGACTTTTCATTCATAAGAGAAATTAACATTGATTCATTTATTCTATTTATTCTTTTCATTCAAAGGATATAGCCAACATTGATTTGTAAATCAGATTATTACGTTGATTTGTAAATCAGATAATAATGGAGTTTTCTATAGGCCAAATGCATAATTTCACCCTTGAACTTTACTCTTCCATTCCATAACACCTTTTAACTTTCAATTTAACTGACATAACTTCTATATTTTTATTTTGGCATTATACATTCATGGTTCAATGTATTTATTATTTTTTGTCAATTTAACACTCCAATTTATAATTTTGCCATTTTAATATTTGAATTTGTCTAAAATATAATTTAGAAATTTCTGTCAGCGCCTGTGATATGAAATAACAAATTAACATGTCACACCTTAAAGGTTTGATCGACTAAAAATTGCAAGCAAATGTGTCAAATTAATAAAATTGTCTAAAAAATAATTTTGAAATATCTGATAGTACATGCTTTGCAAATTAATATGTGTTACATCTTAAGAGTTTGATCAACTGCAAGTAGATTATATCATATATATATATAAGGGGCTGCAAACGCATTATGCTTTTTATTTTTGACCTATATTACTCATAAAATGCAAATGTAGTATGGTTTTGAGTTGATGTGAAAAATTATGCTAACGTGGGAGATTTCTTTATCTGCAAGTATAAGTAACATTACAAATACACCTTTTTTTTAAAAATTACAATATTATCATTGATCGATTAAGAATAAAAAATAAAATAATGTAATCAAAATTAACTTTTAACCGAATTTATTCATTATCTTCAACATTGAACACCGTGTGATCCTGCAAACTCTTGGCTTTTCTTTTCTTTTACAATCTGTTGGTACAACTAATCTCTTTCTAGTTTCCTTTCATTTTTTTGCTTATCTTTTTTCTTTGCTTTTTCTTTTCTTAAAAAAAATTGAGAAATTATCCTTTTACTCACTGTTGATTGAAAAATGGTTTATTTTAGAAACAAATCGCACGCCTCTTTATTTTGTCGGAAGCGCAACTTTGTCATAGATACAAATTTATCGAAACTCATTATTGTTGGAATCCTAGCTATTAATCAGGAATACAGTTTTCAACTCATGACAACACTTTTCTCTATCTACAGGATTCTTTTGTTTGTTGTTTACTGGTGCGACTTCACAAATACAAAGTGCTGGAAATTGTAATAGTCAGTTGAGAAGCAATTAAGATTCATAGCTTCGATCTGAAATTCTATGGGGGTGTTTGTTTTAGCTATTGAGATATAACTGATAGCTTTTCACTTCTCAACAGCTAAATAAATGTATTTAATTAATATTTTTGAAAAAAAGCTGGTAGCTACCAAACAGAATCAGTTTATAAAAGCTTCAATTTGGAGCTTTTCACCAATAATTCTTATTTTTTAAATTATATTTATTATCTTACCCTTTCCTTTTTAACTTTAACTAATTATTATTATTTAATAAATTATTATTTTGATAATTATTAAAAATATTAACCACACAAATAAAAATATTAAAAATTATATTAATAAATAATTTTACAACTGATTATTTCTAATATTAATGATTATTTCTTATATTAATGATAGCAATAATATGATTATTTTATTTAAAATTGATTGTTTAACTAAAAGTAGATATATATTTTTCTAAAATTATATAAATAAAATCATCTAAATATATATATATATATATATATATATATATATATATATATATATATATAATGTCTATATGTGTAATTAAATACACTATCAGCAACCATTGTTATAATTTTACCAAACATTTAATATCAATTAACTATCAGCTACCAACAACAGCTTAACCAAACAAGCCCTATATGTTTGAGTTGAAAACTTGGCATTAATCTTGATAATATGTTTTAACCTTTTTATTTGTTAATTTTGTGAATGATTTAAAATTTTTTTTTTGGTAAGATTTAGTTAGTTAGGTTTTAAATTAGTTATGTTTACTAGCCATGCTTTACAAAGCATACAATGAGTTTAGTTTTAGAATTGTAGAATTTTTGAAATAATTGAAATAAGAGGTTGAAGATGATAAGGGGCTGAAGATGGTATAATTGAAATAATCGTTTAAAATTTTTGTTCATTTTAGTCCCTTATCTCGATTTTCTTTTATTTTATGAATTTATTTTGACTTTTTAAGTACTTATATGTATGTTCTTTGCACATTACTTGCTTCATAGTGATTGAATTCACTCTCTATTCCGTGCTAGCACATCATATGCTAAATAGAATCACAAAATATGTGTTTAGGAGTGAAATAGATACAAACTAAAAATTGAAAGGTATAATAGGTTGAACTGAAAGTTGAGATGTTTTATATACTAAAAGGGTAAAGTTCAGGGTGAAATGAAGCATTCGGCCTTTTCTAAAATACATGTAGAAACCCTAATTTTATTTGGTTGCTTACACAGTTTGTCCAATTTTAGTAAAACAACTTTTTGATAAAAATTATATTTAAAATTTAAATTTATTTATATTTTGAAAATTTAAAATTTTAAGGATATATAATATTATTATACACATTTAACTACTATGAATAATTTTTAGTAGTTTTTTAAAATATGCATTTTAAATTAGTTAATTTTAATTTAAAATATGCATTTTAAATCAGTTAATTTTAATTACTTAATTAATTAATTATATTTACTTGTTGCATTGGTGGGAGAGATATTTTACAATAGTGGAAAATAGTTATTCGACATACAGAGGATAATGGGAGACAAATATTATAGACACTTACTATATTAACACAGATAATGGAGTTAAGAGTAAATAGTTACTATGCTGCAAATTTTAAAGGGAAATTTCTCTAATAACTCCTCACACGAATAATCTAGAACAATAATTCAACCAACATACATCACTCAATCAACAACTTCAACAATCAACAAATAACTCTTATCAACACAACTTAATTTTAATTTCCTTTATTTTTGTTCTTTTAAACTTATTTTTCATTTTTAAGTTAAATAGAATTAAAGTTATTCAATTTTTGTGTCAGATCTCTACAATTCTTTAGCTATTTATAACAATTTTCCATTTTTAAGGACTATTTTTTTTAATTCTACAGTTATCTCTTTTAGCAAGGCATCTTTATTTTAATTTGGCTATTGAACCCAATAAGTTTAGATCATCCAAGAACATCAACAACCATTCATACAAAAGACTTATAGTGGATGGTACTGTAGTAAGAGATGCGGTATAGGAGTTGTATGGACCATACTTAAGATAGGTTAGAAAGCTGGAGTTCCACAAACCCCACCCACCCTAATGTGATAAACAAATAAAATCTCTATCCTCGGAGTTACAAATTGCTTAAGTTTTTTATTTATTTATTTTTTTTATAGAATCATAGTCAATACTTGAACACATAGCCAATTTTACAATTTAGTGTTGAGAATTATCTAACTATGAGAATTTCTCTAACTTTAAATTAAGACATTTCCTAATTCTTTAACTACTACTGTTTTTATTGATTAGTGCTAACCGCAAGTATACGGATCGCTAAAGTAATATAGTTGGTTAAGTAAGAATATCGTTCTCACAGTGAATAGTTATTGACTATTAGTTCACTTAGTTAATTATTTATCTAAATGAATCAATTAACTTTTATATTTGGAAACTGAAGTATGAAATTAAAACTAAAGACTTAAAATAAAACTAAACTAAAGCAAATTAAACCAAATAAGAAATTAGTTATGAATGCATATACAAGAAATTATCCTTTCACTTGGTTCATTTATTAACTAATTAACATCTTATCTTAACCTAATTCGACTTTTGCATATGATGCTTAACATTAATGTTCTTATAACTCACTCTCAAGTAATTATAAGATAATTTAGTTAATTCAATTATTAATTTAATCTTATGGACTCTCAGCTCGCTAAGGCAAACTAACAAATCCTTAATTAAGTTTAAGCACAAGATAATTGATGCAATGTTAAGTATCTAAAAGGTCTCTCAACTTAGTTGAATTTAGTAGATTTTATTTTAGGTCCTTAGCATTAATCACCTCTCAGTCTCATAATACTTATCAAACTATTCAAATGAAACAATAAGCTCAAAGTATGCATCTCCTCTTTGTCTCATATTCTTTAACCATAACCAAACATTGAATATCAATTAAGCACAAGAATAAAATCCATATGCAAGAAATCGAACTATATTAAAGTAAAGAGTAAGAGCTAATACATCCCCAAACTACTTAGATCCTTCCTAGTATATAGTAAAAATCTAGCCTAACATGTTTTTAATTATAAGAACACAAATCATGTAAATTCTTGCAAACAACTTAAAGAAAAAAAAAAGAATTGAGACTCCTCTAAATCTTAATATTGAATGCTCCTTGAATGGTTGAGTGCTTTCCTTCTGCAAACTCCATAATTAAATCCTTGCAATCAATGTTAACTACTCTAATATAAATGATTTGAATGATTGAATACGTTGCAAAGAATTTATATTCTGATTTTCCATGCCTTTTAGGTCCTTTATATAGATATAACTCATCCTTGATTGAGTTGGAATGAATTTTCTTCTCAAAAGTTGATTCCTAATTGAATTAGGATTGCTATCTAACTTCAAGCACAACTAAGTAACTTTCTCAATATTTTAGACCATGATAATGATTGATATAGCTCTTGATTTCTTCATCAAAGTTTTAGCTCTTTGAATTAGATTTCCATAGCATTTTGAAATATTGTAATCCAAATTTTGTAGACAAAGTTATGGCTAAAAGATTAAAACTTACTACTTTGCCCATGAATGTAGAAAACTCGTAATGGTCATGACACATTTTGTAATGGTCGTTACATTCCTAAACCTAATTTTAAATACTCTCAGCCACCTTGTAATGACTATGAAGCAATGTGTAATGGTCATTACATCCTCCTTGCTAAATGTCCATGCTTGCAACTACTCCGTAACAACCATGACAAGTTTGTAACTCATTTTTCTTGTTGAATTAGGCTTTGAAACTTTAATTACTTCCTATTCAACTTTTAAATCTCCAATCTAACAAAACATGAAAAAATACATCAAATGCATCTAAAATCATCATGAAACATATCCAAATAAAAGTTTAAACTTTAAATGAATCCTAAAGCTATATGAATTATGCAAACCTATCAAATTACTTGTAAAAATACCCTAACTTTACATGAATTGTAAAATTAATATCTAAAATCCTAAATTGACATATTTTAACCATTATTTATTAAATAATCACATTATAATTGGTAAAACTAATTACATATTAGCTCAAAATAAGCATGAAATATGGACTTATCAACTCCCTCACACTTAAATTTTTGCTTGTCCTTAAGCAAAGACTTTATCAAAATCACAATTCATGTCTATTAAGGAATTTAACAAAGCACAACCACATTTAAACATACTTAATACATACTTAACGTAGTGCTTATACATCAAATAAAAAAGACTGAAAAAAAGTAAAAAATAACACTTCTCAATGCAATCAATGAAAGACCGTAGATTATAAGCAAATTTGAATAATTTTAAATGTTAGAAATCCCTTCATCCCAAAATAATGACAGCTAACTAAATATTTTTAATACTTTGTAAAAAAAATTTTAAGAACTTGTGAGTGTCTTACACTCAATTTTAAGAACTTGTGAGTGTCTTACACTCTATCTCACATTTTATTTTGTGAGTGTTTTACACTCCATCTCACCTTTTTATATATTGATCTTAGCAAGTGCGTTTTACACTCCATCTTGCCTTTTTTTTTCTGTTCTTTTTTGCTAAAAACAAAAAAAATTGGCGAGTGCATTTTGTGCTCCATATCACCCTCTTTTTTTTTTTTTTCAATTAGTTAGTTTCCACTATAACTCATAGAATCAACTATGATTTTAGTACTTAGAAATTATCAGATTAAGATAAATTCTCCATGAGATAATATTGCATATACCTTTCACTCACTCAAAAGAGATGTACTATCTAAGTTAATTAAACTCTAATACTATCCCTAACCGTAAAGTTTTAACACACAAGAACTAAGTTGAGCTATGATTATACTTAGAAAATTCAACCTAATATACAAGAACTATAACCTTCATAAATGTAAAACTCATAAAGTGGGAAAATTGGAGTTAACATTTAAAAAGTTCTAAATATTAAAGCATAATTAAACAATTACAACTAGTATTCATTTAAGCAATTTAGAGATATATTCCTTAAAAAATTTTAAAAATTTCTTACAAAAATAAAAAAACCAAAAACTAAACAAAACAAAACTAATAAAAGAAAATAAAGAAAATGAATTCTAATAAAAGAAAATAAAGAAAAGGATAGAAGTAGCCCACACTTAAATTGAACATTGTCCTCAATGTTTCTTTTTGCATCCATAGTCTCTAATGTTCATTCCTCATAAATTACTGCATATTAAAAACAATGAAATTAAATTAGTGGAGTTAAAAAATATATATGGACTAATAATTTAAAAAAAAGAGATAGAGCTTGGGTTATCTCCCAAGAAGTGCTTTATTTATCATGGTTTTAAGCTAAACCATTGCATGTCCTTGAAGTAATTAGGGCATATGTTTGACATAAATGCTAGCATTCTTGGTAATTGGACTCCATATTGTGCACTTCCTTTTCATCTTGAAATTACAACCCACACCTTTACACCACGAAATAAGTGATTTTGAAGGTGACTTTGACTTAGGATCCTTGGTTGTTTGGTCAAGTTTCCTCCTCTATCACTTTTGACTTTAAAGTTCTTCACCCTTGCCTTGTTGCACATTTTATCTTTAATTTCATCATTGTCCATCACTTCAATCTTCATACATATGTCTTTATCATGAGCTTCTTGATAAGCATAAAAAGATTGGATCTCCTCTCCAATTTGTAGTGTAATGGTGCCTTCACAAATATCAATTATTGCTCAAGAGGTGTATAGGAATGGCATTATGAGTATGAGTGGACAGTTTTCATCATTCTCATAATATAAAATGATAAAGTCTATTAGAAATACAAATTCCCTTACTTGCAAATTAACATCTTATAGTATTCCCCATGAGTTTTGTGATGGGCTTATCTGCCAATTGTAAGCTCATATTTATTGGATACGCTTCTCCCAATCCTAACCTCTTGAAGGTAGATAAGGACATCAAATTCATTTTTGCCCCCAAATCACATAAAGCTTTTGGAAAATTCATGTCCTTTATAGCTTAAGTTATGTAGAGATTCTTGTGTCCAGGCTTTAGCTTCATGAGAAGCTTTCTCATAAGGATTGCACTACATTTCTCATTGAATGATATAATCTCTAACTTCGTTAGCTTCTTTTTAGCATATCATTAATTGCTTGTAGTAAAGGTATGTTTATATGTAATTTTTGAGCATTTTCATGAACTTTGTATGATACCTCTTTTGTTCTTTGCTTCATAACCTTTGGGGAAAAGGTAACTATGTGCGATCGCTTACTAATTTGATTGGAATCTCTTTCGATCAAATGATGAAAGTAGAGACTTGGTAACTTTACTAAATGGACATATGTTCCGTTTATGGGACATGTATAATGTTTAGTCTTGGGAGGATGTAAGACATTTTGTGTTTGTGGAGTCGCCACCTAATTTTTCAAAATAAAAAAATATAAAGGACGGCATCGAGTCACTTAATGAGTATCGTCCCTAATAAAGATTCTAGGTTCGGGAGATCGCATATACTTTTTGGCTATTTCTCATTATACAATACTCAATATATGGCTACCATAATACCCTATTTATCGTAATGACAGTTTGTATGTACATACACACGTAACACATAATAGATGAAAAGTAAAGAAAAGTTCATTTCAATTATTACATGGGTTTCCTAGCAAATATATATGAAAGAGAAAAAGTTCAAAAATGTAAATCTAGTCCTAAATCTAGAATACATCTGCAAAACAGAAATTAGCACAAATATATGAAATTCCATCTACTCATCCATACATACAGTAAATAAGCAGGAAACACTCAATCTATCTTTGGCTCTATT
The DNA here is from genome assembly GCA_949671775.1 of Mallotus repandus. Lineage (NCBI taxonomy): Eukaryota > Viridiplantae > Streptophyta > Magnoliopsida > Malpighiales > Euphorbiaceae > Mallotus > Mallotus repandus. Next base: position 6,214 of record CATIWM010016362.1, on the reverse strand, counting down.
TAATGCTCTTATGAATAATTCTATTAAGGGGTTTAAATTTAATCGATGATGTGAACCTTTAACTCATATATTATTTGCTGATGATACACTAGTTTTTGGTAACGTGGAGATGGATAAAATAGATAATATCAAAGCCATTCTTGATAAGTATTGTGCTGCTTCTGGACAAAGAATTAATTTTGAAAAACCTAGTGTTTGTTTTAGTCGACATACTTCCTTATAAATGTAAAACTCTTTATCTGAGTTTTTTGGTATTAATCAAGCAATGAATACTGATAAATACCTGGGATTGCCTGCATTTTTGGAAAGTTAAAAAAAGTGCTTTAAATTTTATTAAAGAGAGTATCATTCAGAATACAAAAAATTGGTGTCCTAAATTCTTGTCTCCAGCTGGTCATGAAGTGTTAATTAAAGTTATTCTCACAGTTTATCTTACGCAATGTCTTGCTTTAAATTTCCTCTAGGATTTTGTTAATAATTGAACTCCTTGCTTTATGGGGAAGTAATCCTGTTAAAAGAAGTCTTTATTTAATTAAATAGAGTTTTGTTACTAAGTCTAAATTTCAAGGGGGATTGGGTTTTAAAGATTTTGATTAGTTTAATTCTGCCTTGATAGCTAAACGAGTTTGCAGGATTTTGAATTCCCCACACTCTTTATTGGCTCGTATGCTGAAAAATATTTATTTTCCTCATTCATCGTTTTTAAATGCTAAGCTGGGAGCTAGACCATCTTGGAGTTGGTCTAGCTTGATAAAAGTTAGGGACATGTTGCTGCCAGGTTTTTGTTTCAACATTGGAAATGGGAGGGATGTTTTAATATGGGAAGATAGGTGGATTATGGAGTCCCTTGATTTTAAAGTCTCTATTGTTCGACCTGAAAATTGTGATTTTTTTTAGTGGCAGATTTAGTAATTCCTTCTCAATGTAGGTGGAATTCTAATTTGTTATGTTGTCTTTTTAATCCCATTGATAGGGAAAAAATTGAGAGGATTTTTTCAGGGGCTCTAACAATTCCAAACAAAATTATTTGGCATTTTGACCCAAAAGGTTCTATTTATGTTCGGTCTGCTTACATGTTTCTTTATCAACATGCTGGGAACTCTATTGAATTTACCGATTCTCTTGCTAATATCATATGGAAAAAACTTTGGCATGCTAAGATTGTCCCTAAAATTAAATTCTTTTGGGGGAAGGTGCTTAATAATCTTTTACCTACTCAATAGGTTTTATTTCGCAGGGGAATTATGGATTCTACTTTGTGTAGGTTATGTAATTTGGTTCCTGAAATGGTTCAACATATGTTGTTTGAATGTAATCAAGCTAGAGCAACTTAGTTTGCTTCAACTTTAACCTACATTCCTAATCTTAGAAATGAATTTTTTTATGAAGGATTGGTGGTCCAATATTGTATTGCTGTTTAAAAATCAGGAGGCTAATTTTATTCTCTTAATGATAGTTGGTTGACTTATTTGGAAAGCCCAACATGCTTATGTGTTTGATCATATTGATCCTTAAGCTATTTAGGTTTTCCATAAGGCACAGAAGTTGCTTAGGAATTTTCTAGTGCTTTTGACAATTCTACAATTGAGAATAGCCATCAAAGTCATGACAGTGATTTGCATGTGTGGACTCCTCTGCAAAATCTATATATGAAGATTAATTTTGATGCCTCCTTTAACTCTTCTACAGGTGTTACTAGATTGGCAGTGTTAGCAAGGGATTCTCAAGGCAGAATTATTCATGGGGTCATTAGAAGATTGAAGACTTCTTCAGTTCTTATTACGGAGGCTAAAACTGCTCTTCTTGCAATGGAACTAGCAATTTTTGCTGGTTTTCAATTTTGTATTTTTGAAATGGGTTCTCAATTGTTATTCCAAGCTCTATCTTCTCCATAGAAGTCTACTTGGAGTATTTTTAATATTATTTAAACCATTTTGTATTTGAAGGATAATTTAGCTTTTTGCTCATTCAGATGGGTTAAAAGGGAGGAAAATAGTGCATCAAATTGAGTAGCTAAGGCTATCTCAGGTGGTAGACTCCCTTTAAACTGGGTTTGTAATACTCCTTGTGAACTTCCATTGTTGTTATAAGTTAGTGAATAATTTTTTATTGACAAAAAAAAATTAAAAGAGTAGATAGAGGCATTTAATCATGTGCGCTTGCAGGATTTAAGATGAAATTAAAAATAATTGCTAAAGTGATAAAACATTTCTAAATGATTAAAGAATAAGAAAATATTCTTGCATTATTGGACCACGAAAATGAGAGCTCTAGCTCGAAAAATGTGAACTTTCATGTTATTGTGTGTATTTTGATGCAAAAATTAGAGAAAATACTTATTTTCACATTGGAGAGTGAAACAAATGCAGTTTTGATTGCAAGGATACATATTTGATGCAAAAATGAGAGAAAATACTTATTTTCACATTGGACAGCGAAACAAATGCAGTTTTGATTACAAGGATACATATTTGATGCAAAAATGCAATTTTTATGTTAAGAGTGCAAAGTTGATGTTGGAAATGTGAAATTCATGTTAGAATGTTTATTCGTGTCAAAATTTAATTTTGATATTATGAATATGAATAAAAATGCAAAAAATGTGAGATTTGATATTTCTGGATGCAAAAGATGCAAACTTTATGTGAAAAATGATAATTTTTCAAATAAGCTGCATAAGTGATATGAGAATGCTGATTTTATTGTCAAAATATGATATTTATCAAGAAAATGTGCTAAAAATGCAGGGAATACTGAAATTACATGAAAATGATAAGTTTTGTATTTTTTGAAAGTAAAGATACAGACTTGACGTAAAAGATGATTTTTTTATGCAGGATTAAGATAAAAATGTAAACTTCATAATAAAAATATGATTTTTATGATGGAAATGATGCAAGGATAATAAAAAAGTGAAGATTTAACACAACATGATATTTTTGTGATTTTTCACATTTCAGAGCTAAGAAATGTAAAATGATAGTTTTGTATAATTAGGCAGGGCAAAAAATTATTCAGACAACATGTAAAATAGCCAGTCTTATCACACAGTTCGCAACAAGTTCTCAATCACTGGCAATAATGAAAAAATGCAAAAATATTGAAAAATAAAGTGCAAAAATGATTATTTAGTCCTCAGATTCAATTTAGATTTTTTTTGGTGTGTTTTTAAAGCTTTAGCTTTATGTGATTTTCAAGTTGTCCTCATCGAGAGGTTGAAAATGATGTGAAATATGTAGATTCGTATATCGACAAAGATGAGGTTGGGTTTGGTTCATGTCGGTGTAAGAATCCTAAAAAACATGCAGAGAATGAACTAAAAGTGTGTAAAATTGGAGTCCTGAGTCTTCAAATCGGTAGAGTTTTAGTATAGTGTGTGAAAACCCCACCCCTCCCCCCCCCCCCAACCCAAATGACAGGAGGATGCCAATATTTATAGAGGATGAAATGTTTGCTCATGTACGCACGTGTCTATGCGCTCATACGCATGTCTATAGAGAACATGTCAATTTTCACACATTTGAGGGGTCTAGGAAAGTGTTCCTATGCGTTGGACACATGTACACGCCTTTAGGAATGCATGGTCACTCATAACATTGTTTTTATATGCGTTCTTATATGCGCATTACGTTCGAGCATTTCAGAGGGTTTTCGGAGCATTCTAGGGCCTTTTTTAAGTTTCTATAGTGCTTTTAAAGGTTTTTTGGCCTTCTGAATGCGTTTTTGATGTCTATTTTATCAAAATTGGCTTCTATTTAAGCCTCAGTCTTAGGGGACAGTTAAAACTTGATATATGACAGTAATAGTGGCAAATATGGCTTTATAGTCTCTTTATTGGACTTGGATTCCACCTTACTTTTGCTTTCTTTATTCTCCTTGGACTCTTCCTTAATTTGGACTTCTTTTCCCATTTTGGACTTGGATTCCTTAGGTTCTTCCAATTCCTTTTCACTTCTCAAAGTAATAGCCCTTATATACTCTTTTGGATTAGTCTCTATATTGCTTGGAAGGGTACTTTAATTTCTTATGGCTAAATAATTTGCTAATTATCCAACTTGTACTTTAAGATTAAAAATGGTGGTGGCATGGTTTTTGAACATAAGTTGAGTCTTTGTGTAATTGTTCAATCCTAGCCTCCTTTTATGAGTAATATATTCTTTTATTATCATTATTTTATCTATTATCTCTATAATTTGCTCTCCAATGATGAAAATTTCTCTTGAGATAGGTTTTGATACAAAGCTTAAAATTTTGGATTTGTAAAACCTGGTAGGAATTGTGGCCTATTCACTCCTTGCTCATTTTAGTTTTTCCATGAGAAATTAGGATGATTTCTTCATAAAAGGTTATAGTTATTGCCACAAACACAACCCTTATTTTGCATATAATTCATATCCTCCATATTTTACATCAAAATGTACTTAATCATTGCATGAGTCCCTTGACATAGCTCACATGATGAAGTTGGTGTGATTGATATACATTAATCTTCATATCCTTCATCTCTTTTTATAATGCATCTAACTTTGCATGAAATAAAGACATGTCATCTAATTCCAACAACCTATTCTTCCTTAATGATATAGCCCTTTCATTACTCCACATTTATTCCGTTATTGCTACTTCTTCGAACAAATCCAATAAATCCTTGGGCATTTTATTGCACATCGAACCTCTACATTTTGAATCAATATTTCTCCTTAACATGGGATTAAGACCTTTATAGAATGATTCCACTAAATCCTATGGTGGAATAAGGTGTGAAGGGCAGCGTCTTTGAAGGTACTTAAATCTTTCCCAAATCTCATATAAATTTTCATCATCCCTTTGATAAACAGTGTTGATTTCAGCTCTAATTTACAATGCCTTTATTAGTGGAAAGTACTTGTCAAAGAATCTTGTACACATCTACTCCCACATATTAATTGATTGAGATGGTAATCTTGTAAACCACTTTTTAGCTCTATCCGTGAGTGAGAATGAAAACAACAAAACCATATAGCATTTTATGGAACACCCTTCATCTTTAGCATACTATAACAGTCGATGAATCTAGACATATGTGCCATTGGATCTTCAGATGGTAGGCCATGAAATTGAGAACTGTGGATCATTTCAATCATGGTTGGCTTTATCTCAAAGTTATTTACAACAATGGTTGGATGCACTATAGGTGATTGATCAAGGCGAATATTATTCCTCATCAAGCATTCCTTCATGGTTCTTTATTGGTTGCCTCAACCGAGGTAATGGTTGCATCTCTAGCATTGTTCCCAAAATGAAGAATATTAGAACTTTTTACTTTCAAAACCTACGAAATGGCCCATTGGACCTTAAAAAAACATAAAAACCAAAAAAGGTTAAATTTGCATTCAAGTATATTGTATATTGTTTGTGAAATTGATATGAAGGTTCTATATGATGCCATTTTGAAAGGAAACGATATCCCATTAGGATGTAGAGTCTTTAATATATTATGTATTGCGTAAGATGAATTATTTTGCATTCGTTACATTTTCTTGGGTTAGTAGTCAATAAAATAGAGTGGCTGATTGGGTAGTTATAGGGGTGTACAATACTTCAGAACTAACATAATTAAACAAGAAAATCAAACTGACTTGATTTGGTTTGTTTACTCTATATTTTTTATTTTTATGAACTGAACCGAACTAAAATTTTATTTCAATATGATTTGGTTTTATACTTACAAAATTCAATTAATCGAAATAAGTAAACAAACTGAAATTTTATTTTTACTTTTAAAATTTTTTCAATAGTATAATTATTTAATAAAAATATTAAAATAAATAATTCCTGTAAAAATCTAGGCTGGTTCTGTCGGTTCAATTTTTATTTTAAAAGTTTTGATTTTTCAATTTGGTTTTTAATTTGGTTTGATTCGATTTGATTCTGGTTTAGTTTAATTTGGTTAATTCAATTTGATAAAAAAAAATCTCCAAACAAACCGAACCGATCGACTGAACAACCAAACATACTTGAGGCCGTTGCATCCAATACTTTGCCACAAAAATGGGGCAAATTATATCATGTACCCTTGTCCATATTGTAATATGGACCAGGGATCCATCACACATGTGAACATATCTTTTTTTGTTAATGCTTCTTTTTTTTTTAACACTTCCTCTTATCACTACTGTTGTCTCCATGCTCATCCTTCGTCTTCATCATCATTGTCATCTTTTTCTTCTTCTTA
>CATIWM010016333.1:0-23786 GCA_949671775.1 Mallotus repandus | reverse complement strand
GGTATCTGTTGATGCACTCCTGTGTGCCATGGGGATTTTGACTTCTCGGGTGACTTGTCCCTGGCTGTTTCTTCTTCTAGTACCTCTTCTTGAGTGATTTCTTCACCTTCTTCTACCAGATCATCTTTTTCAATTCTCTCGTGTAACTTTTCCTCAATTTCTTTTGAGTCCGGTAGAACTACTTCTTGAGGGGACCACCAAGATGAAGCTTCATCAAATATCACATTTCTTGATGTATGACATCTCCCTATTGTAGGATCATAACACTTCCACCCTTTTCTTTGATCATCATAACCCACAAAGATGCACCTTATTGCTTTCTTATCAAACTTGCTACGTAAATGATATGGTATGAACACATAGCATACACAGCCAAAAACTCAAAAATGACTTACAATGGGTTTTATATTCCAAAGCTTCTCGAAAGGTGAAACAAATCCAAGTGGTGTTTGTGGTAGCCTATTGATCACGTGTGCAGCTGTCTTTATACATTCCGCCCAAAACCAAGGTGGAACATTCTTTGCATGCATCATACTTCTACATATATCTGCAAGATGTCTATTCTTTCTTTCTGCTACTCCATTCTATTGTGGTGTATTTGGACAAGTCAGCTGTCGGCGTATCTTACAATCTTGCAGGTACCTTGAGAACTTGTGTGAGGTATATTCGCCTCCATTGTCAGTACGAAAGCAACGAATCCTTCGATCAACCTCTTTTTCAACCGTCTCCTTAAATTCTTTAAACTTGCTCAAAGCTTCAGATTTTTCCTTCATAAAGTACACCCATACGTACCTTGAATAGTCATCAATGAAAGTTATCATATATCGAAAGCCACTTATGGATGGTTGCTTTATGGGACCAAACACATCTGAGTGAACCAACTCAAGTGGTTCTTTTACACGATACTCAGAACTTTCATATGGAAGTTGGTGTGCTTTTCCATATTGGCATCCAGCGCATACAGTGTCTTCTCGAACATCAAGTTGAGGAAGTCCCTTGAGCATAAACTTCTTCATCATCACCTTTAACTTATGATAGTTCACGTGTCCCAAGCGTGCATGCCACAGGTCAGCTGTCTCATTCCTTCTAGTCTTGTCTACATAAGCAGTTTGAGCTAACACACACAAGCAGTTTAAGCAGCCAAAATCCACACTACTCACATGCACCACTACTTTTTCATTTCCATGAACTCTCTTTTTCTTATGGACACACACATACCATACAAATGAGGATGGATGTATTTATAGGTGAGGGTTAGGTACTATTCCCACCTCCTTAGAGATTAAGCATAATAAGCTGTCAAAACCAACTTGAAAACAACTTGTGACAACTAATGCCAAGTTGTCAAACAACTTGCAAGTAACAAAAGTAAAATTTATTTTGGCAACTAAGAATTCAAAGTCAAGTTGGCTTCTCCTTATAAGTTGGTTAACTAAAGTAATAATCTTCTAGAAAGATGTAGAGAAGGCTATAGAGTTGGTTATGTAGTCTTCACATAAGAGAGGACAGAAATTTTTCTGTATGAGTTAACAATCCCCAAGTGTAGCAAAAATTAGGAAGACGCTCATACTTAAATTAGAGCACCGAAGAACAAGCACTACTATCTTTAATCTTCTTCCATCATTTCAGAGGTTGATTAACATCCACTAGCACTCGAACCCTCATGAAACTACGCCATCCTCTTGTATTATTAACATCATCATAATCCAAGAATTCAGCAATAAAATTCCCAAACTGCTTCCCCACCGCCATAGACATATACCCAATAGGTAACTCATGAATCTGCACCCATATATTTGCATGGTTCAAGGGAACCAAAGATGGAATTTCCTCTTTCTTCAAATGATGGAGCAGAAGCAAATTTCCATCAAAAGACCATGGACACAGTTCCAACACTCTATCCAAATCTACCTAATGAAACAATTGTAACAGGAAGTGATGATCCTTGAGTTCTTTAATAGTCATTCCCATACCAGGTCGCCAGATACTAACCAATCGACTTTTCAACACCAGAAAATTAGTACATTTTTCTGTCAGAATGCGACCCACCAAACAATAATCATTAAACTCTTCGACCTTATCAACATGCTCACTCGCTAGATATAACTCATCTTCTTCCTCAGCAGTTAAGGACAACAACGCAAGGCGATCCTCCATTGTGATAGCAAAGAAAAGATATTAAATCAAAAAATAGAGACACGCAAACTCTCATCACAGAGAGAAAAGAAAAACTCTCACAGACGAGAGAAAGAGAGAACTCTCATTGACGAGAGAAAATTAGAAACTTTAGAAAATTAGCATTCTTTGTACAATAAAATATTTATAATTAATATTTTATTGTTAATATGTCGAGAGTTGAGGATTAGAATTTAATATTCTATTACCAATATTCTCTACAAAGGGGCATCAATCGATAAGGGTGTATTTCATATATCAACATAATCTATTAAAAGAAATTTTATTTTTTAAAATATTGACTATGAAAACTGAAAATACAAATCATTAAGAAAAGGAGCAAACTAGTCATGATTTGCATTTGAGTAACATGAACAAATTAAATGTTATGCCATATTGAAAAATAGTATATTTTTCAAGTTGTTTAACAAAAGAATCAAAAAGCTCATCTAAGATATCAGCTCTAAAATGGTCTTTCAAAAGTGGATCGAAGTCAGCTCTCATATTAGAAGATATTATCATTGCTATTGTTGGGATAATATTACTATTATTTTTTTATTATTATTATCTTGAAGCAGTTTCTTTTGGGGTATGCACACTATTTTTTCCACATTAAAACATTCATTGCGTTCTACCACTTCTTCTACTTTTTGTGGAGATGTGAAATATATAATTGGCATATTGAAGGAATCCACTTTCTCTTCACTTACTATTCTCTGCATGTGTACAACATGAAAAATAGATTTTGAGTAATTGAAGGGCAAAAAATTTCCTTGATGGTATTATAAAGATCATGGGTTTAATCCTACCACAAATTTTAAAAAATAAAAATAATAATAATAACTCGTGCATCTTACCTTTTTAGCCAAGTCCATGAGGCAAGCTCTAAAGATGTCACAAGTTACATCGGAGAAAACTTGCAAATTAGGGGTTCCATTAAATCAGCCTAGAATTGTAATCATAATCAGCCTCCCAGGGACAAACTCTTGTGCCCTACAAAGAAAAAATTTGTCCACGTCCTTGGCAAACTGATCCGCGTAAGCCTTCACAATTTAACCTCCTGCACTAGAATAATAAATCCTTCCCTTACTCCAAGCAAGAGAGGTTTGATCTACCAAGTATTTTAGCACCATAGAAAGCCATTGCAATGTATAGGAAGTGTTGGAATCCCACATTGGAAAAGTGTGATAATAAAAAAAAGTGCTTATAAATGGTGTAGATTTCACCTTAACACAAGCCAATTGGTTTTGTGTTACATGGGCTTAACCCCATTTATAACTCCACACATGTGTGCATGGGCCAACACTCTCACCGCCTATGGACTTGTTGACATGGTATCAGAGCAGTGATCCGGGGTTCGTGTTTAAGACTAAACATGCATTATTTAAGTAACTAACCTAGAAAAATAAAATGAAATAAAGATCATATTTTGAGCTTAATATTATGAATAAAACAATTTAGCAGCAGGAGTGGTGAACGTGAGTCCTTTTCCAAGCAGTCAAAATCCTATTCCGCTCCTCCATCAGTTTTATTTCCAAAGCAACTAATTCAATAATCTTACAAAAATGATTTGAACCCTTTGAGATAAATTCCAGTAGTTCTAATGCATTGGACGACCCTAGTTCATAATATAGTTTAGCAAGAGAAAAACTACATTCAAGCATCATGTCCTACCCCCATTGTCTTTTTTTTTTTATGCTTGAGGCTTAAACAGCTCCAATTACTGATCCCTAAAGCTATTAAGCTTCTTGAGAAAAGCTTTAAAAAAAAAGGTACATTGGACCAAAGTTAATGCCATGAACACAAGCAAACATAGTAGCTTCAAAATTAAGAAGAAGACTAAATACCCAAATTACCATTACATTACAATTCTAGACATGTAAAAGAGTAAAGCAGAACATAGTGCAACAATACACAAACAATTACCAGAGGAGGTTGAATCCCTCTATACATAGTTACTACTTGAAGAATTAGCTAACACCTGATTTATCAAAATCCTAACTCCAAAATCAAATCACCTATCTCTCAATCATTTTACACCCTGCATTAAAAACAAAGAAAGCCCAAATGCATACATCTTATCATAACCTCCAGTCTACATCCAAATATCCAAACAATTGAATGTCAAGAGCAACAACCCCTCAAGCTTCCAATTCCACCTTCAAATTAAAAAAAATACTTGGAAAAAACCCATAAAGCCAACACCTTTTCAAAATAATTTTCAAAACACATGCCTAAAATCAAGAAGCTGGATGGAAAAGCCTGATATATAATCACCTATAATGACTTCATAAATAGAAAAAAAGACCCAAATCTTATCTTCTCATTCAAAAAAAATTATAATAACCTCAGATCTCCAGGTGTCAGTCTTCATAGAAATATTTACAGCTCGAAATTCTTCAGTTACCTACAGAACATCTAAGGGGTAAGCAATCATGATTCACAAAACTTAAATTATCAGAATTTGCTAAGATTCCTGAGGATTACCAACCCAAAATTGAAAGAAGAAAAGATCATATGATGAAGGCAAATGAAATCTTAGACCCTGCAAAAAAAATTAGCTAAAAAAAAAGGATGAATATCCAATGTGGACACCTAGCCAACAGGAAGAAGGAAAGGATAAAAAAACAAAAAGGAGAAAAGAAGAAAAAACATCAAAGATAACCCTCACCAAAAAAAACATCAAAGATAAAGATGTTAGCACAAATGGTTAATTTGATAAATAGATATGAATGCCTTATATATATATATAGACAGTACATGTTTTTTTAAACTATTGCCTCAAAACAAAAAAGAAAATATATCTTATAAAAGATCCTCAGGGTTCAATCTTTTAATGAACCCATTTGATTCTTTTTCACTAATGCGCCAATAAAACATCCAAATTGAATTTCAAATGGAGAAGTGCCAACTTGAAACATACATGGATAAAATTTTATCATTCAAATAATTGGTACCCTTGAGAAACCCATCTTTCCTTTTTATTTTTACATGTATTCCACTAAATAAAAACAAAATTTGACATTCTTTTAATTGTTTTAGTTTTCATCTAACTATAAGTAAACTACCCAAAAATTAAAAAATAAAATAAAAAACAGTTTAGAAATTTCAGAATTCAAAAAAAATTAATCAAAAGGGTATATAACAAATCAATCAAACAACAGATTTAGATTAAAAAAAATTGCAAAAATTCAAGAATCAGCATTAAATTGATTAAATGAGTCATGTAAGAAGAAAGAGATTTGAAAAAGGACAAACCTAAAATAAATTATAAAGAAATAGAAACAAAGAATAACAATATAGAATACATACTAGAATGATTAGCTTCTACAGATTCCACTCAACCCTGGAAAGATCAATTTAATTCAATAACTTTCCATATTCTTCTCCTCTTTTCAATATCTTTTCTTTTAGAAACACCAGCATGATCGCAACACCTTACTACGATCGCAACACCACCATGTGAACCTCAAGTTATTACTACACCATTTTCATAAGCTCAAACTTTAAAAAAAATTTAATCAAACAAAATCAATCTCAATATCAAAGCATTGTAGTTCAGAACAAAAATCTCACATAGGCATTTCAACGAACATCATTTATGCATTAAGCAAATCTTAAAAATTATTTTGATACATAAAAGCCAAGGCTTCTCTAACAAATAAACTCACCACCTTAACTTCTTTTAATAGAGTTTGTAGCCTTTTAGCTCCAAATAAGATCAATGCAAATAAAGATTAAATTTTTGAACTTACCCAAAAGATTAAATTTTTGAACTTACCCAAAAGAGCAAATATAAATCATCAAGTTCACAAATAAATCCTACAAACATATACTGAGCAAAAATTAATGTAAATAAGAGATCAAATTTTGAACTTACCCAGAAGAGCAAACATTAAACCATCAATTTTTCTTGGCAGCCATCTCCTTCCTAGCTCTTCTAGCATTCTCATACTCAAATTCCAACACGTTCTTTATATTGGAAGTGTCCTTAACATAAAACATCTTTCCAAAACTACTCTCGTCAATAACTTGAAACAAATAGAAAAGTTTAAAATTAACAAACCAAAACCAAGCAGAACCCAGCACAGTCCCCAAAATAGCACCAGCAAACACTTGCAGAATTGAATGATATCCCAAATATGGTGATGAATACAATGCTTCAAATGAGCTGGACTGAGAAAATTTCTTCGATGGATGGAGAGGTGTTTGATGAATAAGAAAAGGAAATAAATGGAAGGGGACAAACGGGAAATAAGCAAAAGCAAAGAGAAGAGATGGAAGAAATTGACCTTTTTGAAGAATAAGAAAAGAGAAGAAACTAAAGGGAGAAAACTTAATTAGAAAAGTAAAGCAATGGAATGGTAGAAACTAAAAAGCAGAGAGGATTAATTGAAGAAACTCTAGGGAGAAAACGTAATCAAATAAAGGGGAAAAACCACAGCAAACCCTAAAAGTCACATCTTTTTCAATGCTATTCATTAGCTGTAACCGAAAGAAAACCACAGTAAACCCGAAATTGCTATCCACCCTACACAGTGCCAAATGGCACTCTTTCACACACTACTAAACCTAGCCTACATACTACCACATTGCACTAAACCCAGCCTACATACTGCCACATTGCACTACCACTGATGTGGCAAAATTCATCAATATAACTATTATATATTGTATATAGATAACCTTACATGTTTTATCTTATAAAATACATTATTTAAGTAATGAATCTATATTATTTAACTAAGAATAAAAAATACAAGTAAAAATATAAGTAAAAGTTTATTTCTTATAATTTAAAAATAAAAATTATATAATTTTTTTATGATTAAAAATTTTATTGACTAAAATCATGAATAAAAAATTACAATCAACCACTATAATTAATAAAATAAAAAATAATAATTTTTTGATAAATAAAAAATACTTTCTTTATTTCTATTAATTTTTTAAAAAATAATTAGAAAAAAATAAAAATACAAATACAAAGACCCTTCATTTATTGCATATGGGATACATTATAGATTGCTTTATGCTTCTATTGAAGAAAGAAACAGACAGATGCTTCCAAATTTGCTAGATGGGCATGTGTAGAATGACATACTTAAATCAATAAAAAAAAACCAAATACATTTTTAAAAAAAAGTGTTTTGCTTTTTAAAATCACACTTGTGTAGTCCATATTGTAATATGTATAGGAGTCCATGGTATAACAATTGTATAATTGCTCACTCCATCCAATCCAATCTCTCAAAATGATATGTGCCATGTAATTTTTTTATCCACGGGAGGTCCAATAGAACGAGGGCTATATAATAAAAAAAAATAAGTAATCACTTTTTTCTCATCCAACAAAAACTAATAATAATAATAAATTTTTGAATTGTTGATTTTTTTTATAACAAGAACTAAACTTAAATTTTCAATTTTCAATTCAATAATATAGAAAAGATTTGATATTTTTTAAAATAATGAATAATGAACAAATTTCTTACAATCTTGCAACACACAAAAAAGTACAATTCATAAATATATTCATTTTATATATTAACATTAATGAAAATGAAAAATATAAAGCAAATATTTTAACAATAACTATCAAAAATAATGAAAACTCTATATCTTGAAAAATCAAATCTTTTTTATATTCTTAATTAATATTTTTAATATCACTAAATCTCTCCTTTTTCTTTTTTCCATTTCATACTACTTTTGTGCTCCATTTTTGTTGGAAAATTTTTTAATAATATGATTGAAGGTTGAATTTGGAAAAAAATTAAAATATGGGAGCTTTTGGATTATAAAATAATGTGAAAAAAGTTAAAATTTTAATTAAGATTACTTTGAAAGTGGTAAAATTAATATTCAAGAATATTTTTTACATTTTTTAAAAAGAGAAAAATAAAAGTTAATTAATAAATTTTTTAATAAGCAACTTAAAATAATTTTTTAAGAGCATAATACATCCATATCTACCTATACTTGTATGAATTTGTCACTTTGCTACATGTACTTCAAATTTTATTATATTAACACTGCAGTTTGTCTATAACCTATTATATAAACACTTGAATGAATTCGCCACCTTACCTCTTATACTTGCAGTAATTTGCCACTTTGCTACCATGTGTATACTGACGTGTCATCCCACATTTCTTGCCAACAGTGTAATCATGCATTTATATTAAAGGCTATAGACAAGATAAGGTGTTAATTTGGAAAAACTAAAAGTGAAGGGGGAAAACTGATTATTTTATGCAAGTACAAGTGGTTACAGATATAATATGCCCTTTTAAAAATATATCTAGATCTTTAAAATAAAATTGGATATAATTAATATAATTTACAAAGATTAATGGCAAAATTGATTTAAGTTTAAAAATAAAACATAACTAAAAATTTTCATCAAAATTCATATAGAATTTATTATTTTTCCTTTTATTTTTTAATCCATTGATGCTGAAAATTGAATATAAATCATTAATAAAAGGAGCAAACTAATCATGGTTTGCATTTGAGTAACATGAACAAACTAAATGCCTCTCCAACTTGAAAAATTAACAAAAGAATCTAAAAGCTCATCCAAGATAAAAGCTCATCCAAGATCTCAGCTCCAAAATGGTGCTTCAAAAGTGGTTCCGAACTAGCACTTACATGAGAAGATATTGCCTTTGCTTTTATTGGGTTTTCTATTATTCCAAAGCTCATGGGAAGTTTTATTTAAAATGGGTCTTTCAAAGACTCTATTTGCTATATAGTAAGAAGTGTTAACAACTTTCGTCCAAAAGTATAAAGTAAATTATACTCATGAAGCATGGCTCTAGCCATTTCCACTAAAGTTCTATTTTTTCTTTCAACTGCCCCATTTTGTTAAAGTGTTCTAGGAGAAGAGAAAGTATATGAAATACCATTTTTATTGCAAAAGGTTTTGAAAAATTCATTTTCAAATTTGGTTCCATGATCACTTCTAATAGTTGAAATAAAAAATAATTTTTCTTTTTGAACTCTTTTTGAAAAACTTTCAAAGGCTTTAAAAGCATCATTCTTATGAGCAAGGAAACACACCCAAGTTTATCTAGAGTAATCATCAACTAAGACATATGCAAAGTGCATTCCACCTAAACTAACAAATTTAGTAGGTTAAAATAAGTCCACATGAATGAGTTCAAGTAGCAAAGAAGTGGACACTATATTCTTGAGCTTAAAGGAAGATTTGGATTGTTTTCCCTTTTGATAAGCATCACAAAGCTTGTACTTAGTGAACTTGAGTTTAGGTAGCCCAACCACAAGTTCATGCTTACTAAGGTCATCCAAAAGCTCAAATTTTGCATGTCCTAATCTTCTATGCCATGTCTATATGTCGTGGGAGATAGACATCAAGTCAATGACATAGGCATTGTCTACCCTTTCACCACTAAAGATTACTTTGTCTTCATCTAAACTACTCACAAAGCAATTCCTAGGATAGAAGGTGAAGGTGACCTTATTTCCCATGTCACACAATTGACTTATACTATGTAAATTATGCTTAAGACCATCAATAAGCAATACATGATGAATTGATAAGGATTGAGGGTTACCAATTTCTCCAATGTCTACTATCTTTCCTTTACATTGTCTCCAAAGGTGACATGACCTCCACCTTTAGCATCAAGCTTATTGAATTGCTCATTGTCTCTCGTCATATGCCTTAAACATCCACTATCAAAGTACTATTTTCTTTTAACTCTTGTGGACTTCAAGCACACCTACATAACACAATTTAAATATTCTTTTGAACCCAAACCTTTATTGGTCTAGGTTGGTTAGTCTTAAAGTAGTCCAAAGGAAGTAATTGCGAGTGTAGTCTTCTATAGAAGCACACATTGCTAGTGTGACCTTTGGTCATGCAATATAAGCATTCAACATTAGCAAATCTATTTCTTCTAGGAGTATATGATTGCCTAATATATGAAACATGCCTTTTGTGTTGTGCTTGTGTGGACTTCTTAAAGGTCTTTTGTGCCATAGGAAGAGAATGAGACATACATTGACAATGGCATTATGTATTATGAGGTGACTGTGTAGCATGCTTAGAAGTGTTGTATCTAGTGTATATATAAGCATGTCTAGGTTGAGGCCTTTTGGCATGTTCCTTAGCCTTTTGTGTCAATGAGGGTTAAGTCTTATAAAACTTTCCCTTGTCATTTGACATATGAGACATTTTAGCTTTAAAAGCTTAAGTCTCAAGAGGTTTTGAGGTATAAAAAGGAATATCACATGAAGCTTTAATAAACTTAATATGTGATGATGATAAAAAAGACATTCCATTTATATGAAAAATTCCATGAGTATTCCTATAGATTTTTTAAAAGTCAAGAAGACTATCTAAAGTCTCTTTTTCCTTTTTGAATTTAATAGAATTCTTTAACTCTAACACCTCTCTAGAAAGCTTAAGATTTTTATCATTAGCTTTTTTGAGTTGGTCCTCCAAGGAACTAGAAAATTTCAAATCAATTGCAAGTTTTTCATTAGATTCAACAAGTTTAGAAGAATCATGTTTTAAGTTTTCAAATTTCTTAGATAAGTTAGATAACTTATGCTTGTAAATCTTATTCTTAGAGAGCAAGCTTTTACATTTAAGCATAAGTTTGCTCACAATAGAGCTCTCATCATCATCGCAATCATCACAAGAAGAATGAGAAGTAGATGGTACCTCATTTTTATCTTCAAGAGCCATGAAATAAAGGTAGGCCACTTCTTGTTATTTCTCTTGTTTTTTGATTCAAAGGAGTCACCCATGAAGCTTTGAAGGCCTTCTTCTTATCCTTTTCTCCCTTATTCTTGAATTTGAGCCTAGGGCACTTACTTCTAATATGCTCGGGTCTCTTGCATTCATAGGAAGTGACTTCTTTATTCTTTTTTCTCTCAAACTTCTTCTTGTCTCTTTATCTTAAGAAGCTTTTTCTTTTTCAGAACTTCTTGAATCCTCTAGTGATCACTGTAATTTCATCATCATCATCACTAGAATCTTTAAGACTCTCATATTCACTAGCATCTTGAGAGGCTTTGAGGGAATGCTCTTTTTCTTCTCAACTTTTACTTCATTTTCATCTTCTCTTTGCTTAAGAGTAAGCTCATGGGTGAGAAGCTTACTAATGACAATGTCTATTGAGAGCTTGGAAAGATCATGAGCTTCTTCAATAGAAGTGACTCTAGTGTTGTGTACAAAACTCGAAAGTGCACGGATCGTGAATTGTAGTACAAAAGATATCATTCCCACGAGGATTAAATATTGAATACCAATTTTTCTACTTATGTTCTAGCTAGAAAATCAATAAATCAATTTAGATAATATATGAATCTAAAAAATATAAATAAGTGGAAATTAAATAATTAAAACATAGAGCTTAGGTTTAGTTTCACTATTCCAATCAGATTATGAACACTATAATTATCAAAAACCTTGATTTCATTTAGGGGTAATTATTCTAAAAATACCTACAGACTCTCTCAAGTTTAATTAAGCATGTTAAGATTGAAGTTTAACCTACTCTTATGATTAAGAAGTTAATCAAAACTCATTAAGTTCCTTAACAGTTATTTTATCACCGAAGAGCTCGCCTACTCTCATGGTCAAGTGATCTAAGTCCTATGAGTCTTAAGTTGATAAATTCCCTTAACTCTTGTTAGTTAATTTTCCCATAAACATGCAATAAAACCAGCCTGGAATGATAGCAAGACATTAAGCTAAATGCATAGAATTAATTAAAAATCAAATTAATAAAACTTTATGTTCAATCTCATCATAGAATAGCTACTCCTAGCCTAAACCCTAAAAAGAAATTAGCCACATATATATCTAGTGGCATAAATAAAAATAACAAACAATAAAATAAATAACAAGAGAATGAAGAAGAAGAATAGATAAAACTTGTTTAAGCGCCACTTCAATCTTCAAACCCTTATTTCCTTCTTAAGCTTTTGTTTATGGCTTTTTATGTCTCCGCCCCCTCTATCAAAAATTCCCTAATATCCCCTTTTATAAGAAAAGCCTGATAGAAAACCTTATTATCCTTGAATTCCCAAGTCTTCTTCAATTAGGAAACCTTCGTCTGTTTGACATGGCCTCGACATAACCTTGACACGGTCGTGTCACGCCTTGTGCTAAAATGCTTCTTTTTAGTATGGCCTTAGCACGGTTGTGCTTCACTTTAGGTTTGATTTTTGGATTGCAGCATGGTTTGGTGCAAGCCTGTGTGCTCCCCATGTCACATGGAATGATAATGTTCAAAAATAAACACGGCTTCAAGTATGATCATGTCTCAAGTCATGTTGATCAGCTCCTTTTTCTAGTGCATGACATGGGGTTCAAGCACCCATATCACGGCCATGTCGCGTAAATCCTTGACTTTTCAAAATTTCTTTTTAAGCTTTCCTATAAAAAGGGAAGATTATTTAGGCACTTAAATAAAACTCCTAATTTAGCTTGAATTAGGCCAAAAATAATAAAATCCTAAATAGAATACTAAAACTATAATGTTTCCCAATTAAGCTCAAATTCCACCTAAATTAAATTGATTTATCATTCAAAATCTATTAAAATTCCTAAATTAAATTGATTTATCATTCAAAATCCATTAAAACTCAACTCTAATATATGTAAATATTACAGACATTATCTAGATTCCTAGTCCTTCTTAGGGAGGACTCTTAGAATCTTAGTGATCACTTCTTCTTTGGAGTAATACTTTCCAAGTTTCTTAAGAGTGGTAAGGAAAGCATTGAGGCAATTTGTCATTTCGGTTATTAACTTTGAGGCTTCATCTTGAAGAGTTCATACTCATATACATAAAGTTGAACCTTTTTGCTTCTTACTTGAATGTTTCCCTCATAGTAATTCTCAAGGGTCTCCTAAATTTTTGTTGTAATTGACAATGTTAAACTTTGTCACCTTCATCTCTTGACATTGAGGCAAGGAGTGTGATCATTGCTCTCTTATTTTTATGATTTTTTTTTTACTCCATTGACTTCTTTTAATAACCACTTCCACTTTATTGACTTTGCCTTTTGGAGGTTCCCAACCTTCTAAAATAACATCCTATAATTTTATTGGATCACTATCTAAATAGAATTCCATTTTGAACTTCTAATGTGGATAGTCAATACCATCGAAGAATTGTCTAAAGGATGAGAAATTTAAAGATTCACTTCCCATAATCTTGAATTCTAGTAATTAAGTACCTAGAACCTAAGCTCTAATACCAATTGTAATTGCCCTAAAAGGGGTGAATAGGGCTTTTGAGAATTTAAGAGAAAATTACGAGAAATTAAAGAGGAATTAGGATTAGAAGATAACACATAAGAACTTAAGGAGTTCAATTCACAAATGAATCTACATCTCTACTTAACTTATCCCCAAGTTAGGATTTTTAATCCCCACACCAATCTTATTCACAAAGATTTATATTATAAGAGTTTTAAGGATCAACTCTAAACCTTACAACAATGAGCTTTTAACAAAGGTTTAGCTCTAACCATAAACCCAAGTGTTTTAATGGAGGAACACTTAAACCAATTCCTTTAGAGAGTAACCTCACTTGTCTTCTAATCTAACCCAAGAATTGTATGAAGTTTAAGGCTCAATGAATGCTAAAGAGAGAAATTTCACAAACCAAACTGTGTAACTTATAAAATGAGTCTCAAGAGCTTCTTTTCATAGTTGACCATTAAAATTATGGTTGTTAGAGCTATTAATTGCTTCCCCAAGCTCTTCTCTTCAATATCTAATGTTTTTCAGCTTTTTGCAGATGAACTATTGCTCACGATCTTGAGGGCAGGCTTCAAGCCGTGAATGTGAAATAATTTTACTGTTAAAGACTGAAATACCCATTGGGCTTGCCAAAGTGCCTTCATGAGTGGCTCATGATCATGAGCGTTGCTCGTGAACGGCGTAGAATCTTGAATGCCAGTGAAATCAAGTTGGCCCTTTTTCAGGAGGCTGCTCATGAGCCTCCTCACAATCTGGAGGGTGGCTCGTGAGCAGCCACCTATAGCTTAGAAATATAATTTTTCTTGACTTTATTTTCATCCAATTTGTTTGGGACTTTTTATAGGCTTTTATTCTCCATATAAGTGCTCTTTAAAGAGCATTACACATTTTAACCTTTGAGGAGACAATTTAATCTTGGAATGAAATAACCTACACACTTAAGTAAAATCATTAGTACTTCAAACTGCTTGTCAAAGTCAAAAACCAAGAGGTTGATCATGCAAATGGTTAATAAAGGTGAATGAACTTGCAGGTAAAGATCAATAAACATGTAGGTGAAAAACCTGCAAGTTCATTGATCTTCACATGCATCTTCATTGAGTATCAATGAATCTATAGGTCGAGATCAATGGACATGCAAGTTAAGGTTAATGAACATGCATTATTAAAGTAATAACCTTACATGTTTTATCTTATAAACATACATTGTTCAAGTAATGAACCTGTATTATTTAACTAAAAATAAAAAAATACAAGTAAAAGTTTATATATTATAATTAAAATATAAAAATTAAATAATTTTTTACTGAACAAACATTTTCTTTTGACTCAAATTATGAACAAAAAATTACATTCAACCACTGTAATTAATAAAATAATAATAATAATTTTTTCATAAATAAAAATACTTTCTTTATTTCTATTAATTTTTTAAAAAATAATTAAAACAAAATTAATAATACAAAGACCCTTCATTTATAGCATATGGGATATTTTATAGATTGCTTTATGCTTCTGTTGAAGAAAGAAACAAATAGATGCTTCCAAATTTGCTAAATGGGCATGTGTAGAATGACATAGTTAAACAATGAAAAAAAAACCAAACACATTTAAAAAAAAGGAGTGTTTTGCCTTTTAATTTCATATGTGTGTGGTCCATATTGTAATATGGTCAGGGATTCATGGTATAACAATTGTATAATTGCTCACTCCATCCAATCCAATCTCTCAAAATGATATGCACCATGTAATATTTTTATCCATGGGAGGTCCAAAAGAATGTGGGCTATATGATAAAAAAAGTAATTGATACCCCTCAGGTATATCCCTATTTAAATTAATAAATTTATATTCCTAAATTAGAGTAACTTGTAGAACAAGGAAAACCAAATCCAAGTAGGAAAGTGTCTTCCTCATCCGGAAGACTTCTAGATCAGGAGGAATTGCCTCAAACAAGGAAAAACCCTAAAAGGAAGAGGAATCTTATTCCTCTCAGGTTTGAGCATCTCATTCTCTATAAATACTCCTCACCTCCCCTCAAATTATTCATTATATTCTCTTAAGTTCTTATTCTCTCATTATCTCTCTATAAACTCTCTCTACCCTGACTTAAGCATCAGAGGGTTTGTGGGGGAAACCCCACATCTCACCTTGCTCTTTTGATTAATTGCTTGACCGTAGACTCGGACGTTCCGAAATCAAGTTATTAAGTGGTGCTGTCTATGAGGATCTCTTGAGTCAAAATCATCATAAATCTACCGAGCTAAGCAATTATAAACATGGCATCTAGCCCACCACCAACTACTGATGCTCAAGCTAATCCATCACGATCAACATCGGATGCTCCCATTAATCCATCAGCCCCTCCTTCTCTTATTAATATGTCAGCCCCAATCTTGTCGATTGACCCATTAGCTTTCATCCAACACGGGGGACCATCATATCAAACCCCTCTTTCCGGAGTCACCCATAGATGGACAACACCCGGCACAAGTTTTCCTTATTATGCTCCTTTACATCATACTATCCGACCTATCCCTTCCATACCTTTTCCAAGTCTTCCAAGAACCCCTATTACAAACACACCGGATTTAAACACAGTAGCCCAAACACTCAACCTGCCTCCTACAATTAAAGAAGCAATGATCCAAAACATCTAAGCCCAAACAGCCCTCATGTAATAACAACTAAACGTCCTAATTCAAGAAAATAATCCCAAAACTACTAAACTAGAGAATAACACAATCATACCACCTCTGGCAACTTAGAGCGCCCTCGGAGGAGACAAAGGAGCTCAGAAAGATCCGAAAGGATCAAGCACAAGTAGTCCTGCCTTAGATGACTCCCAAATACCTTAAAAAGTATAACAAGTAATTCAAAAAGCCCAAACTGGGCCGAGAAAGGAAGACGAATGTGTCTTAGAAGGAACAACACCCTTCATAAGCAGGATTGTCAAAACAGAGATTCCTTCTAAATTCAAGCTGCCTCAACTGGATCAATTTGAGGGAACAGGAGATCCGATCATCCACGTCTCTTCATTCCAGACTAAAATGATGCTTCAGAATGTAAATAATGGGATCCTATCTCGTTTCTTCCCTAGCACACTTACCAAGACTGCTCAAAGGTGGTTTTATCAACTTTATAAGAATTATATTTCATCCTTTGAAGAGTTAGTTGAGAAGTTCAGAACTCGGTTCATCACCAACATTCCACCTGCAAATAATGTAAATGATCTTAGAATGTGTAAACAAGAGGCCTCAAAGTCACTAAGGAGTTACCTTAACAGATTTAACAAGGTGGCCATGGATATCGAGAATTTAAGTGATGAAGTTGCCATAGAGGCTATGACGAATGGGACACGATTAAGGAAACTCAAAGATAAGATTATGACTAAATAGCTTACAACTTTCTTTGAAGTTATATCTATGGCAATGAAACTGATAAAACTCTATAAAGATAGAAGGCTACGGCAGGATGATGACAGACCACCCTTTAAAAAGGAAGAAAGATATGAGCCAATGAGACCTAAAGCCCAACATCCTTAATTTAGAGGCCTAATAAGAGGCCCGGTAGGTGGATTCAGGAAATAAATTGAAAACTATATGCCTCTAAATGCTCCAAAATTACAAGTCCTTATGTGGATTAAAGCAAATGGGGTGGGAATACCTGTACCTAGAAGATCGAGTCCTAACAAAAGAGCAATAGCAAACAGGAGGTTCTATTGCCAATATCACCGAGAATACGGACATGACACTGATGATTGCCGAGAATTTCAAAGAGCCATAGAGCAATTAACACAAAATGGCAAACACGAAAAATTTACTAACAGGGGATACCAAGACTCCGAAGACAAGAATGGAGATAAGTCTGAAACAAATAAGGCTCAGAATGAAGTGGCTAAAGTCATTAATATGATAGCAGGAGGAGAAGCACCTAAAAAGAAAAGGATGAAATGAACTCAGAGAGAAGAAAGCCAGTTGCAAAGGCCAACTATCATATTCGGACCAAAAGACAGAGAACATGCTCAGTATCCCCATAATGACGCCTTAGTCGTAAGTGCATACATCTGAATTATCTGGTGAAAAGGCTTTTGAGTGACGAGGGTAACACTATCAATGCACTTTCAATGAGCGCCTACCAAACTATGGGAGGCTCAATTACCGATCTCAAAACCATTAAAAACCCCATCAATAGCTTCTGCAGAGGAACAACCCGACCTATGGGAGTGGTGGAACTGGAAATAGAATTTGGCAATTAGGAAATGAGAGATTCAAAAGCAGTTTGATCCTTGTTCAACATCGTGGATCTTCCACTTGCTTATAACATCATCATTAGAAGACTTATTTTGTATGAAATTAATGCAGCCATGAGCATTAGAAGGTTAACCATAAAGATTCCTCTAGAAGACCGAGTCATAACCATACTCAGAGATCAATCAATGGCTCAACAGTGTTATCAACTAGCCTTCAAACCTCAATTGGAAGCTTTTCCCTTGGCATCTTTAGAAACAAAAAAATAAGGTGTCAATCTAGAGCTAGTTGATAAGGTCCAAACATTGCAAATCATAAAAGGAAAGGCAGTCAGAATTGGAGGTGATCTTGATAAAGACATCAGAAAAAACATTAGTGAAGTTCTTACTAGACACTCTAATATCTTAGCTTCAACAGCGACCAAAATTGTAAGGGTGGACCGTCAGATTGCATCGCATAGCCTGAGCATCCTACCAGGAATGAAACCAGTAATCTAGAAGAAAAGGAAGTTTGCATACGAGAGGCAGAAAGTGATTGCTGAAGAAATAAAAAAGTTATTGGACGCCGGATTCATAAGGGAAGTTACACACCAAGAGTGGGTAGCTAATGTGGTGTTAGTTAAGATAGCTAATGGGAAGTACCGAATGTGTGTTGACTACACGGATCTCAATAAAGTATGCCCCAAAGACAGCTATCCATCACCAACAATTGATCAATTGGTAGATTCAACAACTTGCCATTGTCTCTATAGTTTCATTGATGCCGCTCAAGGGTACCATCAGATCCCCATGAAGAAGGAAGATGAAGAAAAAACATCATGTATTACTCATAAAGGCCTTTATTGCCACAGTGCCATGCCCTTTGGATTAAAAAATGCTGGAGCAACCTACCAAAGGCTGATGAATCATTTATTTTAAGATAATATTGGCAAAAACGTAGAAGTGTACGTGGATGATATCATTGTTAAAAGTCAGACAGCAGAACAGTTGTCGGGGACCTTGAGCAAATACTCACTATGTTAGACAAATATCATATCAAACTAAACTTGGACAAGTGTGTATTCAGAGGGAAAGGAAGGAAGTTTTTAGGATTCATGATCTCACACAGGGGTATACAGGTAAACCCAAAAAAGATGGAAGCCATTCTAAATATAAAAGCTCTTAAAACATTGAATGAGCTTTAGAAACTCAACGGCAGGATTACAGCTCTCAGAAGGTTCATCTCATGCTCAGCCAAGAAATGCCTACCTCTATTCTGAGCTTTGAAGAGTTCCAAGAAATTTGAATGGAATGATGAGTGTCAGATAGCATTTGAAGAAATCAAAAAATTCTTGACTTCACCGTCATTGTTCAGCAGACCAGTTCCAGGTGAAACCTTATACTTGTACCTCTCTATTGGCCATGAATCCATTACCTCAGTGTTAGTTTGGGAGGAAGGGAGTCAACAAAGCCCGGTCTACTATGTCAGTAAGATCCTCAAAGCTTCTGAGACCCGGTACCCTATGTTAGACAAAGTCACCATGATAATCGTCCACACATCTAAGAAACTCTGACAATACTTTCAAGCCCGTCCTATAGTTATCAGAACTAATTTCCCCTTGTGGAAAATTCTCTAGAGGCCAGAAACTTCAAGACGACTATTCCAATGGTCAATTCAGTTGGGAGAATTTGATATCAGTTATAAGCCACGTCAGTAAATAAAAGCCCAAACTCTAGCAGATTTCATACAAGACATGACATTTAAAGAAGTCGTCTCCCTCTCATACCCGGAGTGGGAACTATACATAGACGGAGCATCCAAAGCTCAAGGATCTGGAGCTGGAGTCATCCTAATTGGGCCGAGCAAATTGAGAATTAAATATGCAGTCCAAATCAAATATAATGCCACAAATAATGTAGTTGAGTATAAAGCGTTAATTACAGGACTCAAACTAGTAATAGAAGTCAGATTTGAACATCTCAAAGCTTATTTTGACTCCCAACTGGTGGTCAACCAGGTTAAAGGGACATACCAGGTCAAAGATCCAAGCATGGTCAAATATGTGGAAAAAGCTAGGCAACTCCTAAAGAAGCTATAGCATGAAGGGGGACTGTGGGAAATATTGCAAATTCCCATAAGTGAGAATTCAGAAGCAAATTTATTAGCCAAGTCATCATCTGAAGCCTACTAGGTGTTTAAAGAACTTAAGTTAACTGAGGAACTTACCAAACCAAGCATCGAGGAAGAAGAAGTAATAATGAATGCTCAAGAGGTGGCTGAGTGGATAAAGCCAATTATGTAATACCTAGAAAATAGAATCCTATATGAAGATAAGCTTAAGGCTCAAAAGTTGAAGATCAAAGCCGTGCATTACTCCATGTACAATGGCAAACTCTACAGAAGGTCACTATCCTATCCATGGTCAAAGTGTGTGTGTCTCCAAAAGAAGGCAACTATGTGCTTAGAGAAATCCATAAAGGGATATGTGGAGCTCACAAAACTCGAAATTCCATGGTCCGGAAGGCATTACTACAAGGCTATTACTGGCCTAACATGTCCAAGGACGCATTCCAACTCATTTAAAAGTGCACTAAGTGTTAGTAGTTTGCTCATCTTACTCATAGGCCTTCTAACAGTCAGTCTCCTATTAGAAGTTTGTGGCCTTTTGCTGTTTGGGGAATGGGTATCTTAGGTCCGTTCCCAGTTTCTACGTCTCATAAGAAGTTCTTGATCATGGCAATTGATCACTTTAGAAAGTGGGTAGAAGTGGAAGCTGTTCTAACCATCATTGAGTCTCACATACAATATTTCTTTTAGAAAGAAGTTATTTGCAAATTTGGCATACCTCACACTTTGATCATAGATAATGGCAAGCAGCTTGACAATGAGAAGTTTAAAGTATTCTATTTAGAATTGGGTATGAAACTCAGATTTACTTCAGTGGCTCACCCTCAAATAAATGGGCAAACAGAAGTTACTAACAGAATCATCATGTAAGGGCTAAAAAAGAGATTGGATGAAAAGAAGGGAAACTGGGTAGAAGAGCTTAACAATGTCATCTAGGCATACAGAACAACACCTAGAAGCTCAATAGGAGAAACAGCCTTTAGATTGACATACGGAATGGATGCAGTTATCCTTGTGGAAATTTGTTCACAAAGCTACCAAGTCTCTTAAGAGTTGAATCCAGACATCAACAATCTCGATGCTCGAATTTTCCTAGACTTACTGAAGGAAAGAAGAGAGCGAGCATATGCAGTCTCGGAAGCACAGAGGTGGAGAATAGCCAGATATCATAACAAACATGTCCGACCAAGGTAATTCAGAGTTGGAAACTTCATATTGAGGAGAGCAGAAATTGATAAAGACATTTCTGGAACTGGCAAGCTCGGACCTAATTGGGAAGGCCCATATCAAGTCACTAAAAAAACCACCAAGGGTGCGTACAAGATAAAAGATATGCAAAGAAAATAATTGCCTCAATATTGGAACTCGGATAACCTTAAGAAATATTATCAATAAAAGAAATTGTACTTTAAAAAAAATAGATAAGCAATAAAGAAGCACCATTTCATTCATTCTCCATTGTTTTTACAAAAAAAAACCTAAGTATTTACATTAACCTCAGATTCAAAAGGCACTGAGCTAGCTTCAGTTAAAACATTGGCATCATTTAAAGCGGGAGTCTCGGGCACCATGGAGGTAGTAGCAGCAAGGCCAGTTCTAGCTGAGGACCCTTCTCCAGAATTATGAGGATCCATCGAATGTTCAAAAATATACCCGTGGTTAACTTCTTGGAGACTTTTGGGCCTTCTCGGTACTACTTGGCAGCTTTACTAGCAGCATCGTCAGCAACAGCCAACTTAGCCAAGTCTATCAATGTTATCTTGTCACACTCAGAAAAGTCCATATTAGGACGTTAAGCAAGCAAAATCCTCTTAAGCTCAGATTTGTACTCCTTGAGGAATCCGGACACCATATTTCGATATGATCTCAGGTCATCCTTTTGGCATTCCTTTTCTTTCTCCAACTTTTCCTTTAGCGCGGCAAGCTCAAAATCTTGCTCCTTTATCTTCTCAGTATATTGGGCCTGAGTATATTCAATATCTTGGATCCTTTTATCCCGACACTCCACCTCAGACTTGGTTTCGTTAAGTTGTGCCTTTGTAAGTTCTAAGGCAGTAGCTGCTGCACCCAGCTTCTTTTCGTAGTCTCTGGCAATGGTGCCTACCTCGGCATCTTTGAAGTTGTATTCACTTTAAAGGATGAAATGCTCATTCTTAGCCAGTAATAGGCCTTGGACTATCTACAAGTAAAATAGGAAACGTTAATAAATTAACAAATACTTATTATTGTTGCAAGATATGTTCTAATATTTTACCTCCAAGGTATGTGTAATCAAGGAATTAAATAGCTTCCCTCTGCCTATATCCTTCCACCATTAGACGTCCTCTGGCAAGTGCAGAGACTTGGCATACTGGTCTCTAATTTAGGGGTTCAGAATGCTCAATGGACTCATCTTGTTCAAAATCCATTTCTTTGCATTCTGACACCTGGGAAGCCTTGGACGTTTAATGAACACGTTCTCAGTCAATTCTTCTTCATCCTCAGTTATCCCTTTGCCTCGAGAACATTTCTTGGAAGACCCAGCAGCCCTTTTTGGAGCATCCTCCACTAGAGGTTCTCTAGCAACCTCGGCATGTCATTAAGTTAGAGTCTTGGAAGGCTCCTCTTGCTCCAATGTAAGGTCAGTAATCTCTAGTTCTTGCCCTTGATCCTGAGCTTCGTCCGGACCAGCATCTAAAAGTAGTATCCCAACCACAAATGTATAATAGTCAGCCATCTATAAATAAAGGAAAGAGAAGAGTCAGAATATACCTTTACGAAGATAAGCACTTACCATCATTCCCATTATATACTCTACGAAGGTATCGTCAAGAACAATTCTCGGCTGAGATTCCCTTAAATATGCTCCGAGTATGAAGCCTTCTTATTAAGTTCGAGTCTTCATCAGGCAACTTTCTTGGGTGTTTTACATCATGACAAGCATTGACCCATAAGTGCCAGATGCTGAAGAATTCGATTGGGTGCTCTATCATAAAATACTTGTATCTCTAAGACTTTGGTATATCCGAAAGTCTCATAAACAGACTCAGACCTGGAACATCTGATAGAGAGAATGTAAGCTCTCCCTTTTTCTTATTTAAACTATAAATAAACCGCAACATGTCAAAGTCCGGGTCTCTCCCTTCCCTATGTATGAGCTCAATATACCCAGATAAAACTCTATAACTGTTCGGGTGCAGTTGCCCAAGAGCTATGTTATATCTATTCAAAAACAGCTTCACCAAGGTATCTATCGGGAATCTCAACCCCCCTTCTAATTGGTCTTGGTACACTATAATTTTACAGCATCTGGGTAAGGCTCATGCACCTTTTTATCGGTAGTATGCAGCAAATATTCTAGGGGAATCCCAAATCTATGCCTATACCATTCTAGCATACCATCATCTACCTTAGATTCAAACAAATCAGACTTCACTTGCTGTCATGGAGCCATGGACACCTTTGAAAGAAGGGTGCGAAAAGAAAAAACTAACAAGTAAAAGAAACTCTTATTCACCTGGAGAGCGAAGTCAAACTTCTCACAACAAGCAAACAGCAGAAGGAAGAAGTTTGTAGCAGTAACAGTAGAGAAGGAAAATGGAGACCAAAACCTAGTGCATATAGCAACACAAAGCAAAGAAGTCAAATTTGTAAAGGTTGTCCTTCAATTTATAACCTGAGGAAGTTTCTGGATGGACCTCGAAGACCCTCAGTATTAAAACACTCATGCTTCATCATCCCAGGGGCATAATAGTCATAAATGGTCTGACATTAAAGGACCATCATTAGCACAACTATCTAAACGCTATCCTTTCAACAGACGCGCATGTCCTGCTACAAGAATGTCGTTGAATCTGCCACATCTTCTGACACATAAACAGACGTGTGATTATGTGTAAAATAGTAGTATTATGTGTGGTTAATTTATGTATTTTTATAATATTTTTTATTAAAATTTAGTTATTTTTATTTTTATATTACTGTTATTTATTTTTATAATATTTTTATAAATATATATATATATA
>CATIWM010016319.1:0-22845 GCA_949671775.1 Mallotus repandus | reverse complement strand
ACTTATGATGCTATGGCATATCTTAAATAGTAACAGAATATTACTTTTTGTAATTTCAATAGACAAGCTTTTCTTTTCGTTTCTTTTCTTTTTATTTTAACTTTTAAGATAGATTTCGTGAATTAAAATGAATGGTATGGTTAGATGGAACGTCTTAATCCTAACGAAATTCGGCTTCTAGCTTTTGGTTATTTAGCATTTGCCATAAAAGCAAAGGAACCCTAAGTTTCCTAAACCCTAATAATTGGTTTTCATTGCTTTATACAAAGGTCCCCATCCATGCATCTAGCCTTCTTCTAAACGAACAAAACCAACAATATTGTTCTTTCATTTTCTTCTAATTTTATCCACATACGCAAATAACACATTGCCATCGTATCTATTATAGGGTGACCTAATTTATATGTACCTCTCTTTTATTTTAAATCAAAATTTTACCCTCTCAATTTTTGTTATGTTAACATTTAAAAATTTCCATTATAATTAGATTTTTTTCTGTTAAGTGTTATATAAAAGGACCAAAATATCCTTTCAAACAGTACAAAAATATAATTAATAATAAAATACTAATGATATTTTAGTTTTATATATTTAAAAATATTACGGATGCATTTGATTTAGCTAATTGAGATAGTTGATAGAAATTTTTCCTCAGTCAACTATAATTTAAATATTTGGTTAAACTCCAAAATCAACAGCTGATGGTTATTTTTATTTAAACAACTGCAGATTTAATAAATTCTGTTTTAGAGTTTTTTCTTATCAGATGATAGCTGATTTATATTTATTTTTTATTTAGACTATTTTACCCTTATTAAAAATAACTAATAACAAATAACTTCATTTCAATTAAATGAATGTAATTAATTTTTTATAGTTCATAATCAAATAAATATTATTTAGAATTATAACTAATAATTAAATAATTAAAACATTTATACCTAAAATTATTTAAAAAAATTATACAATAATATATATTTTAAATTTTTTAAATAATTTCTTTTAATAATTTTAATAATATATAAATCAAAGACAATAAATTATTATTTATTAATATTTACAATTTTTAAATAATTTATATGGCTAAAAAACATTATAAGAAATATATAAAATTATATTTGCAAATAAAATGTACCCTTAATGGTCATTTTGCATGCTAATATCAACAACTAACAAAATTTTACCAAATAGTTCATATTTACTAGCTAACAGTTATCTGTTATCTGCAACCGCTATCAACTATCAATTGTTATAAACAGTTGAACCAAACAGGCCCTAAAAACATACATTCCCCACTTACTAATGGTATGGTTCATAAAAAAAATGAACCATATTATCAGTGTTTTTATAGTTAATTATAGTTTTTTACAGGACATTTTAGTATTTTTATATAGCACTAACTATAAAATAGCTTAAAACTAATAGAGGTCCTTATTTGTTAACGGAATAAAAGTTGAGGAAGTAAAAGTTTAATTTTTAAATAAAAGGGAGGTAAATATTAATTAGGTCAAAATTTAGAGAGAAAATGTAATTTGCTTATAATAATAATATGATAGGAGTTATAATGTTTCGTCAGAATTTTTTTTAGCCCAGTGGTTTTGTCTGAGAGCTTCAGTTCGCTCTTCTGTTCAAGGCTTCAAGCCATACCCAAAACAAAGCCGAAAGCTAGAACTTGGAAAATTGGACCCCAAAGCCCAATTATTATTTGACAAAATTTTCAAGGCCTAAAATTTATGGCCAAATTTGCAATTCCACATCGTAAGCAGGCTTGTTTCAAACAATTCCAATTCCTGTCCAATAATTTTTTTTTTTTAAAAATTCATTATAGTAAAATTTTTATTATATTTTTTATTTTTAAAGATATTTTTATTTGATGATATTTAAATATACTTTTTTTTATAAAAAAATACTTTTAGTGTGCTAGTAAGATAATAAATTCTTTTAAATGTATTTCATATAAATAATTGTATGTGAAAAAGTATTTTCTTGGATTGTAGAGCTTTGCGAGTTTCTTTAGCAAAATAAAGAAATTCAAAAAAAAAAAAAAAAATTCTGTGTTGGAAAAGGTTTTCTGGCCTTGCCTTTTTTATTTTTCGTCCTGGACAGGAATAGGAATAGAACTCACTCACTCACAAATTTTCAAGTTCAAATAGGAAAATTCTACAATAATATTCATGTAAAATTCATAAAAACCTAATTTACCTGGGATTATTCACCTCAGTAAAATTCATAAAAACCTAATTTACCAAAACAAACAAACATAATAAATATAGTGTATAATAAAATTACTGTTATAACCAAAACAAACATAACTAAATACAGTGTAACAGTGGTAAATTCTCAAACACACAAGGGGTAAATGGTAAACAATATAATCCCCAAAAATTACGCCAATAGCCAGTCCATAGCTTTGGCCCCAAGCAACCACTCTATATAAACCTCGACAGTTCCCGAACTCTACAGCCTAATTTTTAGCTCAAATTTAACCTCAAAACAATCTCTCTTCTTGTTTAGTCAAATAGGGTTTAAGGTTTCCCTGTCTGTCATGCAACTTTAGTTATTAGCCAAGCACCATGGCTACAGTAGAAAATTTGTTTACATTGTTGGATGGGGATGAGGAAGCTTCAACCATTATTCAGGCAGCCAAAGCCGCCGTAGTGGCGACGGTTACTGCTGCAGCAGCGGAGAAGAAACAACCCCCAAAGGTGGTGGAAAAGAAAAGGGAGGAAACTCATCGAGCCAGGCCCCCTTCTCATTCTCGTCAAAGTAATTCTTTTTTTAAGACTGATTTCATTGGTTTTGTGTGTGGGTGTTGTGTTTGATTTATTATGCGCATTCATATATGTATAAAGGTGTAATCTTTATATGTTTTTGTTTGTCTGTTTTTATCTAACCCAATTCTTTGAATCAAAAGTTGAAATCTATGAAATTCGATTTAAAGATATCATTTTTTTGGCTGTGCATGTATTGATTTGTGTTTTTGTTGTTGATCAGGGAAACATTATAATAATAATAATAATAATGGGCAATCCAACGCTAATCAACAGTACTCTGGTGCTGTGACTACGGGGAATGCTAATGGTTACAAAGGGGCCAACCGTTACAAGGGAAACTATAGCAATGCTGATGGTCAACAGCACAGGAGATATCATGCTGATGGTGGTCCTGAGCACTATAATAACAGGAGATATCGTCGAGGTGCTATTGGCTATCTGGGTGGTGGTTCTAGAGGTGCTTATCACCGTAATAGGAACTTTAATGGAGGGGATAGTGATTTGCAAGGAAATAAGGGAGGTGTAGTTGGAAATCAGATGGACAGCAGAGTTGATGATGTTGATAATGATGGTAATGTTGGTTGGCAGATAGAAGCTGGTCGTCGTAGCCATAATAGGTTCAATGGTTATCATACGAATAGGAGTCGGGTTGCAACAGATAATCAACACCAAATTGGTGATGACAATTTGAAACAGGTCAATAATGAGTTACAGTGTGAAGAGAGCATCAAAACTGGCAATAGTTACAAGGAGCAAGATGCTAAGAACAATGAATTGAATAGTAGTGGAGGCACTGAAGAGAATAGCAGACAGGATGAAGTATCTAATGTTGGTACAGAGGACCTTGAGAATGCTGGTGCTGGTGAGAACAATGGTCATGTGGTGGAAAACAAGGAGCCTGTTGCTGATACAGCAGAGGCAGCCAATGGTAGCAACGAGAACAATGGGGTTGAAGGGTATGCTTTCTATAGATTTTCTTAATAATATTGTGATTAATTTTTCTAGCTGTTGTATATACAATCTAATCTTGTTCCTGCTTTTGCTTACAGTGGAAAACATTCTAAGGGCTCTAAGAAGGCCAGAAACAAAAAGCAAGATTCTTCGGAGAAGAGTGACCGGAAGCAAGATCATGATGATAGAAATGTAATGTCAAACACTTAGCTTTTCTTGTGTATCTCATTCTGTGAGACCTATACTTATACGCTTTTCTTGTATTTCAGTTAATGACGCTTAAAGAATACGAAAAATTGCAACTGGAAAAGAGGAAAGCTTTGGATTCTCTGCAAATGACTACCGAGCCGAGAAAAGTAATCCCCGAAGAGGATTTTGAATCTATGCAACTTGTAGAGAAAAAGACAGAGGATGATCTCTCCATCAAGCAGGTGGGCATAGTTTTTTCTTATTGGTCTTTTTATGTTTGCTACTCTGTTCGAATATCACGTCAATTTCATATGATTTCACTGTTGTTTTCCAGAACTCTGAGAAGGACACACCTAAGAAGAAAGATGACGAGGAGAAAAGCTACAAGGTAGCACCAATTATATGAAGTGATCAACATTTGAACCAATATTCAATTGCAGTTGGGGCTAATCAATAAATGTTTTTCTCCCTTGCAGTCAGGAATCACTGATAAATTCTTGAAACAACTTTTTGGTCCGTCACTAAGCAATGACGAATACCCCAGACAAGCTTATGGTCGTGGACGTGGGCAATGGCGTGATAGGAGGCCTTTTGGTGATCGTGGAAGCAATGGAGAAAGGCCTTCTGGTGGTTGTGGATCCAATGGTGAGAGGAGGTCTAATGGTGGCCGCAATCATAATGGTGACACAGCTTATGGAACCCGACACGAGGGTGAAAAGTCTGGTGACAACCGTTTGGTTGAAGAGTTAAAGAAGCCTAATCGCAGAGAAGAAAGCAGGAGGGCTGATGGCTATGGCACAAGGCCAATTGCTAATGGTGGAAATGGACACACTTTTCCAACTAAAGATGACGATTATGCTACTCAATTTCCTGCCCTGGGAAGACCTGTTGTAAAACCATAATTTTTCTGATTTTTAGCTTGTAGTTTCTGAATTTCTGCTTAAAATATTGGAACTTTACTATCACAGAATGTCCTGTGAAAGCACAATTTTGGGCTTGTGGTTGGCTGAGTTGATGTGTTCTTGACTTATTATCAGGATTAATTATAAAACAACTCTTATCATTGACTTATTATCAGGATTAATTATAAAACAACTCTTATCAATGGAAATTCTTATTTAATTTTGAAAGTGTTCAATTTAACAATAAAAT
Organism: Mallotus repandus; assembly: GCA_949671775.1. NCBI lineage: Eukaryota > Viridiplantae > Streptophyta > Magnoliopsida > Malpighiales > Euphorbiaceae > Mallotus > Mallotus repandus. The sequence goes on along the minus strand of CATIWM010016319.1, from coordinate 17,779 downwards.
TTGTAATATTCAAAATATATGTTACGGATTAGTATAACTAGTAGTAAATTCGCATTTTGCACGGACTGCAAATAATATATAATTTAAGACTACTTTAAAATAATTAATTAACTAATTTTTATAAATTAAGAACTACAATCTAAACAAATATAAAAAAATTAAATATAAAAGTGAGAATTTAAAAAGTTATATTGTAATAATTTTATTTGGTCATTTTTTATTACAAGTACATACATATATATATATATATAATAAATAATAATTGATTTAATAAAATAATGAAAAATAAAAAATGGTTGAGGAGTTATAATTTTTTACTTTTTATGGAAAAAGTAATTTTAGTTGAATAAAGGAGAAAAGACAAGACATAATTTTTTATGGGATAGAAAATATATATATATATATATATATGGGGATAGATAAAATTATGAAATTTTTTTTACTTATAATTACATAAAAATTGGATAATTTTGTCATTTACTAATAAAAGTATAATTAAAATATAATTTTAATTTGATAGAAAGTCTATTTTCTATTTTAATTAGGTTAACTTCTATTTTATCTCTAATAAAAATTAAATTAACTAAAATATAATTTTAATTTAATTGAAAGTATGTGTGGACACCCTCGGTTTGATCGACTCACAACAAAGGCCCAATGATGAGCAAGTCAAAATTTTAAATGTAAGAAGATCTGAAGCCTTTTTTAAAACGGACCCCAAAGCCTAAACCTAGCCCAAAACCCAACCCAAAGCCTAAACACCTAAGCCTAAGCCCAGGCCAAGCCTAGTAAAGAGGCGATCGCCTCTTCCTAAGGGTCGACGCCCCTTCAACCTGGGCTCGAAGAGGCAACGCCTCTTCAGTAGCCGATCTAACTTTACAATATATGCATTTTAATGCATTTTGGCCCCATACACTAGAGGTGGACCCACAGATTTCCAACCTACAAATTTGTGCGTGAAAACATAACTTTTAAGGCATAATGGGGGTGGAGAAGATAAGGGGGAATGATGAGAAGGATCCTAGTGGCACTATTTTTGGGATTTGGGAAGAGAAGAAAAGAGAGGCTTAAATAGAAGAGTTGAGGGTCTGTGAAAAGGAGGGAGACAAGAAAAAGAGAGGAAAAAACACATAAAAGAAGTGAAGAAACACATGTGACAGAAAAAAGGAGAAAAAAGAGTGAAAAGAAGAGTTGGATGAAGGAAAGTTAATTTTCTTGAAGGAAAAGGAGTTCTTTTTGCATTCAAAGTAGAAAAATCCACAAACCAAGCTTTGAGGGTTCAGTTAGGAGCATCAAACGTGGTTTATTCAGTAAGAATTACTATTTTTAAGCTTTTCAAATCCTAGTTTTTCATAAAAACTCAATTTCTCGGTCTTGATTACATTTTTTAGGGGTTTTAATGTATTATATGGCATATGAAAGCATGCTTATATGAGATATTGATATATTAAAAATAGATTTATGTGTAGCTTACACGAAATTGGATTTACTTAGAATTCAAGTAACATGTAAATCGTAGTGTTCTTGGCCAAGAGGAAGAGATGTCGCCCCTTTTCGAGGAGGCAATCGCCCTTTGAACAGGGATCCAAGAAGCGACGCCTCTTCCCAGGAGACGGTCGCCCCTTGACCAGAGTCCAACATGATTCTGATTTGTCCTTAGTATCCTTTTGGTATATTTTTGGTATCCGATACAAACATGCTGCCTAATATCTTTAGTATTGCATGCGATTATTATACTTACATGTTTGTTTGAGTGAGTAAACTATGTTTAAATGAATATTCAAATCTACTTCATGCAAATTTATTTATTTCTTTTTATATAAAAACTGTTTCTCTTGAGACGAAACTAACCCGTGTTTAGTGTAGGTTTCTTCGTGACTTTTAATCACTAAATAATTAGTGAGTTAATTAGTTCTTGAGAGGTTTTATTTGAATTCAACATATTTATAATTATGTAAATCATTATAACTCCTAATCCTGTCCCTATTTATTTTGAATGAATGTTTGTAATATTTATTCTTATTTGTAACCAGTGCAAGGTAATAAGCATGCAAAATAACTAATGTGCAAACCTGGATGAAATTATAAAAATTGGAAGCGTTTACAATTAACCACATAATAAGAAAGTAATAAAATACAAAGCACACACGGAGGCCAACCGCAAGGTTGGGTGGGCATTCAAAAGCCCATACCCAGTTTCCGAATCCGATCTCTAATGAAGACTTTTGGGTACCTCCATGAAATTTAGTTGCTGTAAAGTGTGTCTCGATTTTGATCCGGGTGGCGACCCTATCTCTGATATGGGCCCAAGCCCATCTTGTATTTCCTAACAGGCCCTGAGCTAACACAGTGCAGTGGTCGCCAACACTCCGCTTATAGTGGCGACTCCATTAGGGATAGAGAAACTGATTTTTATGTTTTGTAATTTATTATCCTTGATTATTTCCTTATTTCCTTTGCATTTTTATGCATTTACTACAACTTTCACACAATGAGCACATAAGTCCCAAATGACCCGATAATAATCTTTGCTTCGTTGCCTGTGTTTCACTCAAACCTGGTGGTAAAGTATTTGATTATTGCCACTCACGGCATGTACTATTCCCATCATACAAACCCTTGAGTGGGGAGACGCAAATGGATGTATATAGCTGTAGGAGTCGTAGCTTGTTACTCTTGACTTAACTCATGTAATGACTTAGCAACATCCACTAAGGTTTTTTCCAGCTGCATGTGTTTTATGCCATATAGCAATTCTTGCAATAAAATCAAAGCCCATTACAAATGGATTATATCAAGTTGGGCTTTTTATGCCTACTATGGCCCATGCCAAGATAGGCCTTTCATGCCTATTATGGCCCATTAAACATGGACTTTGGTTTTATTACAAAAGAATTACTACTTGCATGCTTCATCTTGAGAGATTTGTTATGTTCATCAGTTTTGATGTCCCCTGTTGATAATCAAAACCAAGCCAACAATCCTAGGAAAAGGAACTCATCATTGAATATGCGTGTGGGAGAAATAAGGGTGGAGATACCGCTTGAAGAGCTTTGTCTTGTTACGTGTTATATGTGAATAAGTGATTATTTTCCTTCTAAAATAATTAAGTAAACCTGCATATCATGCATACACACCATGCATGTTTCTAACCTATGGTGATTGTAGATATAGATTCAAACGAGTCATCAACTTGGACTCGCTCCGACATCGGTCGTTTAGTCAGAATGTCGAAAGAAACAACATCTATGAGTTTTGATCCAGAATAGTTTAAAATAGAAATGGCTGAACAAACCAAAGCTATTAAGCAGTACGACCTAAACACTCTAATGGAGGTCTCTCTAAGAGACCTGCAAAACACAAAGCAGAAGTTCAACGAGTCCTTTGCTGAGTATTTGACAAGATGGAGAGGGAAGTTATCTCAGATGAAGCATAGACCAGCAGAATCAGATTAGTTGACAATAGTAATAGAGGGTTGTATTTCGATGCTTTCTAGAAAGTTAAGAGACTTAGGGATAAAAAATGTTGAAGAGCTACACAAGTTTGAGGTACAGAAAGAGTCAGATTTGGTGCAAGATAAGAAATTTTTCACCGGGAGACCCTCTGGTAGAGAAGGGACCAGATCCAGCAGTGGGATAGGTTCAACAGTAACGTGCAAATCAATATTGTCCAACAACCTAGAAGATTTTCTAATCTAGGGAGACCTCTCCAACATCTTAGAGAAGCTAATCGAGAACAACTTACTATGACCTCTACCATAAAGACCACCATTCTCCAATGTTGACCCGAAACTGTATTGCAAATACCACCAAAACATTGGATATGACACCGATGACTGCACTCATTTAAAAACACGAGATCCAAGATTTGATTGACTCAGGCAAAATCACCGATCCCAAAAATAGAAAACCAAACACTAAAAATAACCTTTTGCCTAATTATAGAAACATGCCACCACCAAATCAATCCATACTCATGATAAACACCGGTTTAACTGAGGAGAAAGTCTTAAACTCCTTTGTTGATACCACATCTGCACCACCAAAACCTGAATTAAAATGCCTAAGTCTGAGAAAATAGCCTATTGAGGTCAAGGTAAATGTCTTAGACATATGGAGCTCTGATGATGAAGAGGGCGGAGCTCTTGATTTGTGGAAGAATGAAGGAAGAAAATAAATTCCACCAGGTGAAAAACTTGAGGAAAAGGAGGGAGAAATGAAATATGCTGAGTCTGAAGAAAAGCAAATAGACTCATAAGAAGAATCAAAGAAAGTGGAGGAAGAATGAGAAAAGGCAGAGAAAGAGAAAGTCGATGAAGCCAAAAGAGACGAAATAACTCTCGCTAGTGTTTGGGAGTTACTCATAAACTCCAAAGCCCATAGGGAGGCACTAGTTTTGGCTTTAGATGGTAAAAAGATTCCATCAAACCACACTCCCAAATAGATGGTCTGTTCATTGACAGAAAGTCCTCCTAGATTAGTAATGTTTACAAATAAGTATTTACCATTAGAGGGGAGGGACCACCACAAGGCCTTGTTTATTAAGGCAAAAGTCAAAGGAAAATTAACCTGCTACGTGATGGTGGATAATAGATTTGCCATCAATGTGTGTCCCTTAAAGATTTTGTAAAAGCTAGGATTAATTGAAGCTGATTTCAAGCATTCTGAGGTGGTCATTAAGGCCAAAGATGATATGAAAAGGCCTGTAGTGGGAACCTTTAGAGCTCTTATCAAGACAGGACCAATTGAAGCTTGGTTCAACTTACATGTACTAGAAATCCTTGTCATGTTTGCTATGCTATTAGGGAGGCCATGGTTTCATCCTCTGGGAGGAGTCCCTTCGACTGTTCACCAGAAAATCAAGTTTCCACTTGAAGGGAAGGTTGTAACCATTTCAGCAGAGATTGAAGCTGCCGTTGCTGCTCTCAAGTTAGCTCCTAATGAGATTCCAGTTAGTCTGAGCTTTGAGGTCTGTATGATCTACGAAGATGAGCTGAACCCAAAGATAGTCAGTATGATGAAAAGCATGAATTTTATGCCCGGACTAAGATTGAGGAAGAATTAGCAGAGTTCGTCGAGCTTTGTTGATCCGAAGGTCCCTGTTTTGAAGCATGGGTTAGGCTATCAAGAGATTGGAAAGTCCAAAGCTAAGGCTGAAAAAAAGAAGGGATTATAGAAGAATTTTGAGGGAGGAGTTGCTAGTTATCCGTACCAAGGAGCTCATGAGTTGTTAATGATTGTTGAGAAACTGGTCCCCAGCTTTGAAATCTTCTCTAAACAGATGAATGGGACTAGTGAAGTTGTTAAGGAGGAACCAGTGGTGGAAGAATTGGTGTTGTCTCCGGAACCCGAGGAGGATGTCCCTGCAACGGAATCAAAGGATGCTGCAGACCAGGAGAAGGAACAAGACTTTGAATCCTATGTGTTGGATTCTATCATGGATATTTTCTATGATGATATTGACATTTCTCTTTATAACCTTTTGAACCTGACAATGTTTTCTTTTCTAAAATTAATGCAATAAAATATAACTTTGCTTATTTGTACGGTGTTCTTCCTAATGGTTATACTGTGTGTGACGATCATTTCATGCATATGTTCGACATTAATTCAGTGCAAATCGAATTATTTAATTTAGGCACATGCGATAACCCTAAAAATATACTTCTTCCTTCTGACTTAACTCCTAAAGAGAGAGAAAAAATGAAAGAAACACTAAAAAGAAGATAGAAAGTATTCGCTTGGGGTTATGAGGATATACCCGAGATTGACAGAGAGATTGTAGAGCACAGAATCCCCATGTATTCTCATGTCACACTGGTAAAATAAAAGAAGAGAAGACTAAGGCTGGAATGGGCTCTCCTGATCAAGGAAGAGGTAGAAAAGTAGCTAAAAGTAAAATTTTTAGAGGTGGTCGACAATACCCAGTGGTTGGCTAATATTTTCCCGGTTCTAAAGAAAGATGGAAGGGTCAGAATGTGTGTGGACTATAGGGATCCAAACAAGGCTTGCCCAAAGGATGATTTTTCCTTACCGCATATCGACACCTTAGTCGATAGTATGGCTTTCAGCGCCATATACTCTTTCATGGATGATTTCTTGGGATACAATCAGATCATGATGGTAGTGATAGACAAGCTGAAGAATTCATTCACCACTGAATGGGGCATCTATTGCTATTTAGTCATGTCATTTGGTTTGAAGAACGCAGGGGCCACTTATCAGAGGATGGTTACCACATTGCTACATGACATGGTTCACAAAGAGATTGAGATATATGTGGATGACATGATGGTGAAGTCTCCGATGGGGGAAGAAAATTTTGAAGCTCTCAACAAGTTCTTAGCCAGAGTAGAAAAATATAACCTTAAGCTTAACCCGAAGAAGTGTGTTTTTAGGGTAACATCTGGGAAGTTGTTAGGGCACGTTGTCAGTCAGAAAGGGATTGAAGTGGATCCAGATAAGGTCAGAGCCATCAAAGAAATGCTTGCACAGAAGAATGAGAAAGAGGTTTGAGGGTTCATCAGACAACTGCAATACATCAGTAGGTTCATAGCCAAGTTGACCACTATCTGCGAACCCATCTTTAAGCTCTTAAAGAAAAATCAACCAGTTGTCTAGGATGACAAGTGTCAGTAGGGTTTCAAAACTATCAAGCATTATTTAATGAATCCCTCAATTTTGCAACCACCGAGATTGGGTAAAGTCTTGATTCTCTACCTCGCCATCAAGAAAGAGGCAATAGGTGCAATGTTAGCTCAAAAGGGTGAGGAAAAGGTTGAGCGTGCAATCTATTACCTAAGCAAGAAGCTTCTACTATACGAGTCTAACTACAATCTCGTAAAGAAAACATGTCTAGTAGTGATTTGGGTGACCAAAAAGCTTTGACATTACTTCCAATCCTACAGGGTTCAAGCGGTTTCAAAGCATGACCCACTCAGATATCTCCAGCAAACTCCATCGCTAACTGGAAAATTGGCCAGATGGTTAGTTTTGCTCATAGAATTTGACATAGATTATGTGGCAAATAAAGTGGTAAAAAGGAAGGGCAGTGGCAGATTTCTTGGCACAGAATCTAGTAGATGATGGGAAGGAGTGGGAGTTAGAGTTTCCAGATGAACACCTAGGGGTAAATGAAATCTAGACATGGAAAATGTACTTTGATGGGGCCGTCAATAGCAAGGGAGCAGGTATAGGTATAATTCTAATCTCATTAGGAGGAGAAATGATCCCAATGGTGAAAAGAGTAAAATTTGAGGTCACCAATAATCAAGTAGAGTATGAGGCCTGCATTTATGGTTTGGAAGCTCTTCGGAACATGGGGGCAAATGAGATCACGGTGTATGGAGACTCAATGTTAGTGGTAAAGCATATCTCCAAACAATGGGAAGTCAAAGAAGATAAGTTGAAATTGTATTAGGATTATGCGATTTCTATTTTTCTATCCTTCGCTCAGTGCAAGGTTGTACATTTGCCACAAGAAGAAAATCATATAGCAGATGCTTTAGCCACCTTGGCTTCAGTATAGGAAGGGGAGAAAGAAACAATAGTCAAACCTCTCATTTTGGTACAATCTCAAACTCCCTATCATGAAGAGATCAAAATAATACCGATTGACCCCACAGAGAAACCCTGGTTTCTAGATTTATAGCCGTATCCAGAAATAGGACGATTCCTTGATGATGCTAATAGAAAAGAAATGATGTCCCTGAGAATGCTATCCCGATAGTTCATCAGCCATAACGGGATGTTATATAAGAGAATGCCGATAGGAGTACACCTCAGATGTGTTGATAGGACTGAGACCCAAAAGATTATGGAAGCGGTTCACGAAGGTGTATACAGACTACACATGAACGGGATAGTCTTAGCTAAGAAAATAACTCATCAAGGTTATTTCTGGCTAACCGTGGAAGCAGATTGTGTGAAATATATAAAGAAATGCCATAACTGTCAAGTATATGGTGATGTAAGCCATTTGCCTTCTATGGAACTTTAGGGGTTCACTTTTCCATGGCCGTTTATAGCTTGGGGAATCGATATCATCTGGGAAGTGAGGCCAAAAGCCTCCAACGGGCATCGGTACATTGTGGTAGCAATCGATTACTTTTCTAAGTGGGTCGAAGCAGAATCATTCACCATGGTTGGGTCAAAACAAATGGCAAGGTTTATAGAGGAGAATATAATCTGCCAATATGGGTTGCCACATCACATTGTCTCTGACAATGGTGTTCAATTTAGAGCTAAGATCACTACTTTGTTAGAGGAATACAAAATTAAACATCATAAGTCTTCTCCATATTGACCACAAGCTAATAGGGCTGTAAAAGCCGCGAATAAGAATGTGAAGAGGATCTTGGCCAAGACACTAGAGAATTATAAAGATTGGGCCTATTACCGATAATTTGCACTATAGGGGTACATAACCACTGCTAGGACTTCGACCAGAGCTACTCCATATTCTCTGGTGTATGGATGTGAAGAGGTATTGCCAGCAGAGGTGAAAATCTAGTCACTAAGGGTTCTTTTAGAGTCTAAAATCCCTGAGTATCAATGGGTAAAAAGTCGACTAGTACAACTAACATTGCTAGATGAGAAAAAAGTGAAGGCCATATATCACTCACGACTATATCAGAAAAGAATTGTTTGGGCTTTCAACAAGAAGATTAAGCCATGGAAGGTTAAAAAGGGTGATTTGGTCTTAAAACTGACTAGGCCAATTATGATAGATCCACGGGGAAAGTTTAAGCTGAATTGGGAAGGGCCATATTTGATCAAAAAGCTATTCTTGAAGGGTGCTGCTATCATATCTGACTTAGAAGGGAATGAATTCAGAGAGCCCATTAACCTAGACAAGTTAAAGAAATATTTTTTGTAAAGTCTCGCTAGGGAGAAAACCTCAAAAGAGGCTACCTAGGTACAAGTTAGAGACTTGAAAAATGAAAAAATTAAAAAGTCCTGCTGGATTGAAAACCTCAAAAGAGGCAGTTGAGGCAAAAATTAAGGACCTAAAAAAGCGGAGAGAGAGGGAAAAATAGTTAGTTGGAAAATTTGCAAGGGCAAACCAACTGACAACAAGAGATATGTAAGAAGCAAAAATGTATAGTCGCTTTGTGTTCAGATTAAATGGAATGGATTGCCTTCATTATTGTTGAACGTTGCATTAAATGCTTATTACACATTGTTTAACTAAAAAGGAAATTTCATTAAATAAAAAAGTGATAAAGATTAAATTACATAAGCTAATTTTATCTTCTTCTCTTTTTAACCCGCTGGGCACTCGATGCCTGTAACACCCTCATCCTTCTGTTAATAACAAATTCATCCATTTCTGTTTGTTGCAATTGAACCTTATACTGGTCGTTAGTTGACTGCTCTCCATTGTAGTCAGTATACCTCTAAATGGTCCTCCAAGGCCAACTTGCAGCCAAGTTATCTGGAAAATTATGAGTGAGGGGCCCTAGCATAAACTCATGTACCAGCTCAAGGATTAATTGGTTCTGTCCATATTGCCTGCAAAGCCAAGCCGAATTGTAAAAAGTAGCAAAATGAAGGCCAGTTACAGGAGCACAATAAGTGTAAGACCAGATGGTCACATGCTACAACCTCTACCATGGGCACATCCACTGGATTAGAGTATCAGGAAAAGTGGATAACCAACTCCGAACATCTGCTGGAATAGGTTGAAGTCTTTGAGTGCGACAATGTTTTACTTTGTAATGTGTGATATCTCTGGAAGGTTTGAGTAGCCTCAGTTTTTCTTGAAACAATACCTATGCAGATTATAAATGCGAAAAGTAAAGAATTTTAGAAGAAAGGGGCAGTAAATGGAGAATGGAAAGAAAACAAACCTCCAGTAATAGGGGGCTCCCAGTGAAGCCCCTAGAGTCAGCAAAGTTGTCCAGCCTGATGATTGTTTCAGCTAGTATAAGAGGAAAAGGGTCCAGGCCTGCTTCCACCTACTCCAGGATATGTAGAATCTTAGAATCACTGTTACCAGAAGCGGAAACAAGCAGAAACTGAGCATACATGCAAAAGGCCAACATCCAAAGCTAATATGCTTTCTTGTTATCCACTGCCACTATCACTTCTAGAAGAGAGTTTATCAGGATCTCAGTGTTAAAAATATGACGAAGTGAAGACTGAGGTGAAAAGTTGAACATTCGGGCCATTTGATACTGCATAGAATGCAAATCCGGAGTTTTAACCTAAGGAATTGCAATTTGACAAGCAGAATCTATCTAAGAACCGAGGATAGCCTCAAACTCCTCTAGTAGGGGGCATAGCTCCATAGTGTTGAACCTAAAGGCATATTTATAAGGATCCCAAAATTGAGCAAGAACATGAAGAAATGAGAAATCGATCTTCTTAGTATGTAAAGATCGGAAGATAGAGAGATGAAATGGCTCTAATTTAGACCATGATTCACCATTCAAGCTTTTTAGAATTGTATGCAAGCTTCTCTCGGTCATTTTGGGAGGTTTGGAGTGTGTTTTAGAGAAAGAAAGGAGAAAAAATGGCGGAGCTAGAATTTGGGATTTTTTTTAGAAGAGACTAAGGATTTTAAAGCTTCTGTAGAACCACTGATGAGGTGATCGCCTCTTCAAAGAGGCGCCACCTCATAGCTAAGAGGCGATCGCCTCTTCAAAGAGGTGCCACCTCATAGCTAAGAGGCGATCGCCTCTTGAGCAGACATTGAAGAGGTGATGCCCTTTATAAAGAGATGATCGCCTCTTCGCCAGAGAACGGGGGATTTTTTGCGAAATTTCATAGTTTTAATTGTAAGTGTAGGATTTCGGCTGTATGATAGTTCATGCAATCAGAAACATCAAATTTCTCTAAAATTGAGAGTCATTGAATTTTGAAGTATTTTATTGTTAACAATGTATTGTTCCAAAAAAATAAAAAATTTCCTAAAACTTCAGAGTTAACAATGTATTGTTCTAAAAAATTAAAAATTCCTAATCTAGGAAGCATCTAAATCTGTGCTCTCAGAGTCCACACCTGCTTCGGCATCACCTCCCTCCTTGGCATCCTCATCCTTATCAATTTGGAGCACCTCGATCTGACGCTTAAGGGTGATAATCCTCGGTTGACTCACCTCATCCCGATCCTTATCAAGCAAACACAAGGTGAGTAAATCATACAAGCATGCATACATGTAGGAATAAGAAAAATATTTACCCTCCATTGTTGCATGATGCGTAACATGTAATCCCTCTGGGCCTTAATCAAGCGGCGCATGTACTGGCCTTGCTCTAAAGAAATTTGCATATTTGATAAGCTAATAAGTACTAATAAAAGTACTGAGAATGATTGAGAAAATAGGACTAAAGAAGAAACTTACATGAGTGGCACTAATCGGGATGCAAGCAAGTGTCGGATCCTCATCCAGAGTCAAGAACTGGCATGATAACTCTCTTGGAGGGACCTAACATTGAACCAAGGAATCTAGAGTGTGCATGAGACCGCTGACCATTATATCAGAGATAGATACAGTAGGAGGTCTAGGTTGCTTTGCTCCAGTTAAGGTGCCCTCTCCACCCTGATATGTACGAGGCCTTTGTGAAGGTCTCTCCTGAACTGGGGGTCTAACACGTGGGGCAGGTCCAATAGCCATAGCCTAAGAGTAAGAGGGCCACATCAGAATATGATAATTCAAGGAATGCAATTAAAGAGTTAAACACATACCTGAGAGGTAGAGCCGACGTCCATGGGGACTCGCTGCAAGAGGTGAGTTCGGACAAAATCTAGATATTGGCTCTTCACCCGTATGGTATGATCAGTAGCCATCTCTCCAGCGACAGCTCGATCAAGCTGCTCACCCTCCAGCTCATGCATCTAGAAAAGGTGCTTAGGAGGAGACTTGGGAATGGGTTGTGCTTGGGGCCTGCCGTTCTAATTGTACACTCTCTCGCTGAGATACCACACTCAATAACTAGGGCCCTGAAGTAGAACTCTCCATAGGGATAACGACATAGAGCGAACCATCTCGGGATTCCACTGGTTCTCTAGTCCCTACGGATCATTTTGTACCTGTAAGAGTATAACAGATAAGTGAATAAAATTTAAAGAACACTAGAAAAGAATTTTTATTTTTTTATGTACCACTTCAGGAGGAATTTAGGTGCTCCAGATGAACGTGCACTCGGGCAAGATGCCTTTTCAATACACGGCTGGTGCCCCACCTCCGTATGGCCGGGAGATGATCGGCTACACGGGATATCCTGTCAATTAGCTCCAACTCCAATCCTCAAACCTGCAAAATAGAATTGTCAGTAAATAGTGATAAGATTTACAATACAAATCAGAGAGGGAAAGGAAGTACCAAAGTAGCGTGCCAGAACCCGCAGAATCTCTTCGCTCCTCCATACACTACCTCGTCTATGCTCCTGTTGAGGTATGCTAGAGCACAACTACCCCAGTCATAGGTAGCCACTAAATCCAAATCCCGGAGCGGCATAAAGAATATCACGTCTAGGGAACTAGCCGTGTTAGCAAAGAGTATGGTGCTAAGGAGGTAAATCAAGAAAGCCCACACCACCTGGTCGATCTCCCCAGGGCTAGTCATCGCTACAGCTCTCTCCCGGGTGTAGAAACTTTGAATCGAATCTAACTTGATCGTGTGAGTCTCTTTTATGTCAGGAATCATACCGAGGAGATGCTCGATGTAGGAAACTATCTCTGGGCTCATCCGATGCAGGCTCATATCAAAGGGAATAAGGTTCCGAACATATGCAATCCTAGTGAAAGAAACCGGGTCCAAAGTCAACTCACCGAACGAGAGATGAAAAGTGTGAGTTGTGTCTTGCCACCTCTCCATTAAGGTGTGAAAAGGCTGATAATCCATCTTCTCTTGCTCCTTTGGCAGAGAAAGAATGAAATCCTCAAATCCAGTGTCCTGGATCCTATCCGTTGGTCATCCGTGAGCTCATTGTAGAAGACTCGAGCTCTATAAAAGTTTCTGGCGCCCTTGAATGTGTGTGCATCATGCTACAAGAAAGAACCAGGGAGTAGATTCAGTATTATATTGTTTAAATATTCCTAGGTGTTAGTGATAAGTCAAAAATCAAAAAGTGAAAATAGAAAAAAAAAACCTTTTTTAGTCAAGAGGTGATGACTCTTTGCTAAGGGACGACGCCTCTTCGCCAAGAGGTGACACATTCTTTTGATAAAGGATGTGATCAATTTTTTGCCAAGAGACGTTGTCTCTTTGAGGAGGCGATTGCCTCCTCGAAGAGGCGACGCCTCTTCAGTGCGAAGAACAGCGTGCTCTTCGCGAATTTATCTCAATTTTCATAAATATTCACCTAATTTAATCCTATTTCTTATCCTAATTGATAAATAAATATAAATGCTCTCTGACCCTATGTAATTTGCAAAAAAAATAAGGAATTTTGAATATTAACCTCTCCCGAAGCCAGAGAACAAATGTGATTCTTTATATCTGCCAAAATAGGGATTGTGTCACCCTTCGTGAATCCATGACTACGCGAAGGAGTGAGGATGGGAGAAACAAGGTCCCAAGGAGGTAGAGGTAGCGTTCTCTCATTAGCCATGTTTGAGAACAAAAAAACTTGGGGGAGAAGGAAGAAGAAGAAAAGAGAAAGAAAAAGAAAAGAAAAAGAAAAAAAGAATTGAAGAAAAAAAAGGTTTTTTTGTATGTATATAATGAAAGAGAGGCGGGCCTCTAAGGATAGGCCCACAAATACAAAAGAAAAGGAAAAGGAAGAGAAGGGCAAAGAAGCTCGCAAAGGCCCATTAGGTGGGTGGGAATCCTTAGCGGAATTCAAAAGAAAAAGTGGAGAATTGCTTATTCTATCTCTTGGGTGTATCATGAAATCAACTTTGAACGATTGAAGGTATTCTGATCGAAGTGTCAGTGAAAAAGTGTATAGTCGGGTTTGAATCCCCGAAGTGCGCATTATAAAGAAGTGTCTGGTCAGGTTTGAATCCTCGAAGTGCGCATTATAAGAAGCATCTGGTCAGGTTTGAATCCCTAAAGTGCGCGCTGTAAATGAAGCATTTGGTTGGGTTTGAATCCTCGAAGTGCATGTTATAATGAAGCATCTGGTCGGGTTTGAATCCCTGAAGTACATGTTGTAAGGAAGCCTGTGGTCGAGTTTGAATCCCTGAAGTGCACATTATAATGAAGCATCTGGTAGGGTTTGAATCCCCGAAGTGCACATTGTAAGGAAGTGTTTGGTCAGGTTTGAATCCCCGTAGTGTATCTTCTTTTTTTTATTGAGTGAAGATCGGGCCAGGATAACTTGAGATTCATGTCAAACTATAATAAGTAACTGATCGGGCTAGGAAAACCCAAGGAACACGGTTACGTTTTTATCTTTCTTCACTAGGTGACATCATGGGCCAGGAAAAACTAGGGTTCAACCCTCAACTATAATGAGTGGCTAATCAAGCCAGGAAAACCTGAGGACCACGGTCATATTTTAAGATACTATAGTGAGTCTAAAATTTGACCTCTCGGGTTTGAATTCTCGAGACTAACGGCCTGAGCAAAGCTCGAAGGTCAAGTATATCGCTTTCACTATTTACCGCTTTCATTATATGTTGCTTTTTTGAAAAATTGATTTTCCAAATTCTAGTTTTCAAAAAACCAAGGGGGCAAACTGTGGACACCCTCAGTTTAATCAGCCTGCAATGAAGGCTCAATAATGAGCAAGTCAAAATTTTGAATGTAAAAGGACCCGAAGCCTTCTTTAAAACGGACCCCAAGGCCTAAACCTAGCTCAAAACCCATAACCCAAAGCCTAAACACCTAAACCCAAGCCCATTAGCCCAGGCCCAAGCCAAGCCTGGTAAAGAGGCAATCGCCTCTTCAACTTAGGCTCGTAGAGGCGACGCCTCTTCAGTAGCCGACTTAATTTTACAGTAAATGCATTTTAATGGATTTTAGCCCCATACACCAAAGGTGGACCCACAGATCTCCAACTTATAAATTTGTGAAAACATAACTTTCAAGGCAGAATAGGGGTAGAGAAGATAAGGGGGAATGATGAGAAGGATCCCAATGGCACCATTTTTAGGATTTAGGAAGAGAAGAAAAGAGAGGCTTGAATAGAAGATTTGAGGGTCTGTGAAAAGGAGGGAGATAAGAAAAAGAGAAAAAAAAACACAGAAAAGAAGTAAAGAAACACATGTGAGAGAAAAAAGGAGAAAAAAGTGAAAGGAAGAGTTGGATGAAGGAAAGTTGATTTTCTTGAAGGAAAAGGAATTCTTTTTGCATTTAAAGTAGAAAAATCCACAAACCAAGCTCTGAGGGTTCAGTTAGGAGCATCAAACGTGGTTTATTCAGTAAGAATTACTATTTTTAAACATTTCAAATTCTAGTTTTTCATAAAAACTCAATTTCTCGGTCTTGATTACATTTTTTAGGGTTTTTAATGTGTTATATGGCATATAAAAGCATGCTTATGTGAGATATTGATGTATTAGAAATAGATTTACGTGTAGCTTGCATGAAATTGGATTTACTTAGAATTCAAGTAACATGTAAATCGTAGTGTTCTTGGCCAAGAGGTGATGTTTCTTCAAAGAAACGTCACTCCTTTTCGAGGAGGTAATCACCCCTTGAACAGGGATCCAAGAAGCGATGCCTCTTCTTAGGAGAAGGTCGCCCTTTGACCAGAGTCCAACATGATTCTGATTCATCCTCAGTATCTTTTCGGTATATTTTTGGTATCCGATACAAATATGCTGCCTAATATCTTTAGTATTGAATGCGATTATTATACTTACATGTTTGTTTGAGTGAGTAAACCATGTTTAAATGAATATTCATACCTACTTCATGTAAATTTATTTCTTTCTTTTTATATAAAAACTGTTTATCTTGAGACAAAACTAACCCGTGTTGGGTGTAGGTTGCTTTGTGACTTTTAATCACTAAATAATTAGTGAGTTAATTAGTTCTTGAGAGGTTTTATTTGAATTCAACATATTTTTAATTACGTAAATCATTGTAATCCCTAATCCCGTCCTTGTTTGTTTTGAATGAATGTTTATAATATTTATTCTTATTTGTAACCAGTGCAAGGTAATAAGCATGCAAAATGACTAATGTGCAAACTTGGATTAAATTATAAAAATTGGAAGTGTTTACAATTAACTCGTTAATAAGAAAGTAATTGAATAATCAAAGGTAATAAAATATAAAACATACACGGAGGCCAACCGCAAGGTTGGGTGGGCATTTAAAACTCCATACCCAGTTTCTGAATCCGATCTCTAATGAAGACTTTTGGATACCGTGGAATCTAGTTGCTGTAAAGTGTGTCACGATTTTCATCCGGGTGGCGACTCCATCTTCGATATGGGCCCCAAGCCCATCTTGTATTTCCTAGCAAGCTCTGACTTGCACAGTGTCGTGGTCGCCAACACTTGGCGCGCGCTGAACCCCGCCGCCTACAACATGTTTCCTATTTTAATTAGGTTAACTTTTATTTTATCTCTAACAAAATTTAAATTAAATTAAAATATGTAATTCTAATTTAATTGAAAGTATATTTCCTATTATAAATAGATTTCTATTTTATCTCTAATAAAAATAAAATGATTTGACATATAATTCTAATTTAATTAAAATATGTTTCCTATTTTAATTAAATTAATTTTGATTTTACCTCTAACAAAATCAAATTAATTAAAATTCTAGTGATAATTTTGTTAAAAATATATATTTTCTGTTTACTTAAGTCTGCAATTATATTTTATCTAACATAAATCAAAATAGATAACATAATTTTATAAGTCTTATTATATTAAATTTAATAAGGAAATAATTAAAATCAAAATTAATAAATTTTATGAAAATAGGAAAAATATAATTTATTTTAACAGTAGATATTTTTATAGATTAAAAATTAATAAATAAAAAATAGAGCATATAATTTGTTTGAAAGTATATTTGTAAGAAAAGTGGTGTAGATATTTTTATAAAATTTAACAAAAAAGATTTAAAATTAAATTAATTAATATTTATCATTTAATTATTAATTTAAGTTAAAAAATTTCATTAAATTAATTTTATGTAAATAAATTTTTTAATATTAAAATTTTTAAAGAAATAAATTTTCATCGCTCAAATAAAATATTTGCTAAATTGTAATAAATTATAAGTTTATTGGGGTTGTAATATTTAATTTGTTATATTTTTACATTTTTTATTAACAACTAACTAATGGTTTTTTATTATCTTATGATTAATTGTAACCATAATATTTTTTTTATATGAAATCAATTTTGGAGTTGAGAAAAATTACTTATAAAAAATATTGAAGTAATATCATATAATTATTTAAATAAAAAATTTATAAAAATTGTAACGAATTAGAACTATATTAAGTTAAGATTTAATTTTATATAAATAAATAACATTGGTATTATTTTTAAAGCTTTTATTTTAATAATAATAATAATGATGATGATGATGATAATAATAATAATAATAATATGTTTGATTGTTTATTTACTATATAGCATGAGTCAAATAAATTTTTTGTTTATGTGTGAAACACATGATTGTCTACTAGTATGTGTATATATATATATAATAAATAATAATTGAATTAATAAAATAATGAAAAATTAAAATTGGTTGAGGAGTTACATTTTTTTACTTTTTTTGAAAAAAGTATTTTTAGTTGAATAAAAGAGAAAATACATAATTTCTTATGGGATAGAAGAGTGATATTTTAGATGTAATTGAATTAAAGTGGTTTACATAAAATAGAACATATATATTTTAAAATAAAATTTTT